>CAEGAG010004900.1:0-61415 GCA_903067065.1 Brachyrhaphis terrabensis | reverse complement strand
CCGGTATGTCTTACTTTCGGGGTACGTCTTACATTAGCCGATCCCCCTAAAACCCCCACTACGTCTTACTATCGGGGGTGTCTTACTATCGGGGAAACACGGTATGTACAACTCTGGAATAAAAAAAATAATGTTTTGAGACATTTCAACCATACATTTTAATGGATTTCATTGGGACTTCATGTAATCCCCAACATAAAGTTTGCATATTGGCATGAGTCAATACTTTGGAGAACCACTTTTCATTGCAGTTACTGCTGCTAGTGTCTTTACAGTCTTTGTTCAGTCAGATTGGATGAAGAACATTTGTGAAAATCTATTTTGAAATTTTGCCAAATATTCTCAGTTGGATTTAGGGTTATGGACCAGCCTTTGACCAGGCCTCTCTAACACATGAAATGCTATGATCATTGCATCTCTGGCTGTATGTTTAGGGCTCTTGTCTTGCTGAAAGGTGAACATCCACCCGGTCTCCAGTCTTCTACAACCTCCAATTGGATTGCTTCCAGGACTGTCCTGGACTTGGCTCCATCCATCTTCCCATCAACTCAGACTTTTCCCTGATGCTGCCACCACCATGATGTGCTCATTTTGCATGTAACAGTTGAGTTTCAGTCTCCTCTAAGCAGAGCATCGTCTTTCACATGTTTCATGTTTTGTTGTCCACTTTGGTTTTCTTGTGTTTCCTCATAAAGATCAGATTTGTCTCCCACCTAAGTTGTGGATTTATGTAGTTCCTCCAGCAGGAATGATACTGATGGTATCCAGGAATACCATAAGTGTGTAAGTGATGTTATAGAAATCCAGTCATCCCAGCCTTAATAAATAAACACTGGCAGAGCAAAAGCAATGTCCTGATTTCCATGAGAATTTACCAACAGTGTTCAAATAAAGAGCTTTATTCAGTTTTAGGCAGCAAATCCTCATCATCACACAAAATACTTTGGATAATTAATTTTTAGAGGATTATAAGCACAGTGTGGATGTTGCTTGCTGCTGCACACCTTCCTATTACGTACTAGGCTCAGGTTTTGTGGCCCAAGTAGTTTGATGCATATATGGCGAGTTTTCCAGGCCGAGATCATAAATTACAATGTTAAATGTACCTGCAGAGTATTACCATTTGTAGCGACACTAAAGGCTTGGGGGGATGCTGTGAGATTACTCAGTGGCATCATAACTCCATAGCCTTTTTATGATCTGTCTGCATAAGAGTCTCAGTGCAGCTTCAGCTATTTTCCTTTGAGAATAAAGGTCATTGCATAACCAAAGACACATGAATTTTCAGGTTCTTAATTGATTGTTTATATAAGTCCCTGGAGAAATGGGACAGATTTGGATTTAAAGTTTTATCAAAATTATTTCTGGACTTTTAATGTGACAATAAAAATAATTTAAAAAAAATTGTAATTCAGACTATTTTGCCTTAATACACTTTTTAAATCTGTATACCTTCCAAACTCTAATATTGGTCTAAGATTAATATTCCTTTACACAATTTGGGAAGCCCAGATGATGAGGTTTTGGTTTTCTAAGATGGACTCAGATAGAAGCTGATCTAATAATAGCCTCAGAGTTCAGAGTGTTCATATCCAAAGAGATATGTCATGTAGCAACAGAGATTGAAAGGCCAGTCAGACAGGAAGATGCCAATACTACAACAGCAACATAAAAAGCAAAATTACAGATTGCAAATACACTCTGGAAATCAATTTCTAATCTCTTTGTTCCAAAATTGGTAGAACTGTGTATTGTTTTTCTTTGTTGAAGAAATCTGATCCTTTAACTTTCATGAAATCTTATCAAGTGTGATGTTCTATGTTTAAATTGTGCAACAGCAAACATAGAGTGACGACTAACAGCTCAATTATTACCGGATAACTCTTACAGTTATGATAATGAGTCCAAAAAAGTTTTTACATTTCAAGTTCTTCTGGATTCTCTGGAAACCAAAGCTGTAATTGCTTTCACCAAAGGCAAGTCTGAACATGCTGTCAACCAATGAACACACAGGCCTTCAACAGCTACTTTCATTTTAAACCCAACGAATTCAGAGACCTAACCATATGTTTTCACTTTTGAAAAAGGCCTATTGATATTGATTTCATGCATTCCTGAGACTTAAAGTTCCGAGGATTACCTGGATGGCTTGTTCAGTAAATTAAGTAAACACCTCTGTAAGTTAACAGTGGTGTTTGAAAAACTAAAACTATCCCTAAAGTGTGACCTAAAACATGCTTGGAGGCATTCCTTTGATACTATGATCTTTGTGGTCAAAATGGACCGTCTTAATGTCAGAAGATGGTTGAGTCTGACTAATTCTAGCATTTGTCTGAATCAGTGTCAGTAATGTCCACTGTGAGTCCTCAACATCTAAGTCATGTATGATTTAGATGTTTCCCTATTTCAACTAAGTTGAATCAAAATAATCTTAAAAGGCAGATGTCCAGAAATTAGTTTGTTGCGTTAAGATCAAACACAGTTGAGTTCTTCAGCAAGAAAATTATACATAGTACAAAGTGATGTCTAGTTTAGGGATTGATTACTTTTTCATTGGTTGTTTTGGATAACATTTTCCCCTAATAGATTAAATTAGTGTTGTTTTTTGGTTTTCTTTAAATCTGTTTCCTCGTGTTTTCTCTGTCTCGTACTTAATGATCATGAAGTACTGAAAAATCCTTTAATAGGGCTGCATAATGCAGCAATATATAAATGCTGGAACTGCAACACTGGATTTATATGTGTGTGTATGACGATGTCTGTGTTAGATTTTCTACATTAGCTGTTTGCAGGTAAATACTGTAAACCAGAAGTTTACATACATCAAATAAAGAGTCGTTTTTTCTCTCATTGTCTGAAGTTAAATTATGTTTTAGGTCAAGTAGATTTACCAAAATTATTTCTAATTGCAAAATGACACAACAAAGAGAGAAATAATGTCAGAAATATCTTTATAATATCTTCAAAATCAGAGGTTTACATTTCCTCAGTGTTACAAAGCATTTTCTTTGACTTGGGTCTGCCCTTTTGGATTTCCTTCTGCAGACTTCTCACAATATTTTTGCTGAAATTCTGGCCCTTTCATTTTCATGTTTCTTTTCCTGATGTCTTCTGACTTTCTCCATTGTGTCAAACAAGAAGGCAGTGTCTTCCAGGTGTATCTCAGATGTGTCGGAAGTTATTGTTTAATAGCTGTAACAGTTATTGAACTATGTTCATGTTTTCAGAGACTTTTATTTATGGTTTCAGTTGTTTGCAGTTTTTATTTCTTGTTTTTGGTTGTGTTTTAAATGTTTTCTAGTTCAATGTGGAATATTCCATACAAAATTAAAATTTATCAGTCTTTCAGAGAGAAACTACTACGTCAGACATACTGCAGCTTACGCTGTAGAAAGAAGCAAGTTTTGATATAAACCTTTCCAAAACAGTACTCTACCATCTGTCCCTCTGCTGTCACAGAAAGCCTACTGTGGGTCCACAGCAATATTTTAGACAACAGATCTGAGGATGTATTATACAGATTACTCCCAAAAAACCTCGGCCAGCTTCAAGGTTTATCCAGACAAATGTACTAAAAGGAAAACAAGAAAAAAAACAAAGTAGGTCAGATGGAACCAGGCGACATTGATAAAGGAGCAGATATAAGACAAGGACGCTTCTCACGTCTGATGTAATAGACATGGATAACATATCAAGGATGAAGTGTTATCTACAAATCTACTTAGATATGTGTTGCAGGATGAGGATTTACCAGATTTATTTTGATTATTATGTTTCATGTTCAGTAAATACTGAAAACTGTTTCTGGATTTAGAAAGCTGTTTTAACTCAATCTATTTCATAAGAGCCAAATTGTGAAAAAAATGTACACCGTAAACATGACATGCACCCTACATTTTAAACTTCTTCATGTTCCAGTCTGTTAATTATGTCTCAAATGCAGCATTTAAAGGTCAGATTAGTCCAATTTACAGACCCGCTCCAACTTCAAAGGTTAAATCCCACTATGTAGGTCTGAAATACAGAACTTCTGACTGAAACAGCCAAAGTTTCATTGTACAAAGGCCACCAGTTTCTGCGGGTTGCACTTCATATTCCAGAGAGGTAAAACATGAACATGAATCCAAATTACAGAAACAAAACCCCTGATAGTTACATAAACCATTTAAAAATGCAATTTTTTCTGACATTAAATCAGACTAAACTTTTCCGGTTTAAGTCTGCTAAAATATTTGGAAAGACCACCTGAAATGTCCTGGAATGTGAACGTTCCACGTTCATCTGTCCAGTTATCTGCAGGTATTAATAGCATGGGAATGTCCACTCACTACAGATGCAAATCTTTCAATTTGCATCTGTGTAAGCAAATTAAATTATTTAATAAAATTATTTTACTGTGTCAAATTCCATTGGTTTATATTTAAGCAAAAACAGGTTTAAGTTCTGTTACTTAAATTACCAGTATTAGCTGTGCTTAGATGACTGGCCCTTTCTTAAACAAAACAAATATCAAATAATTATTCAAATTTTACAAAAATATAAGCAGACTAAAATAGATTTTTGAATTCCCAGGAGCAGGAATTGTGATTCTTTATAAAATCGATGGATGGGTTCCTGTAGGACATGAGTGATTTAACCCCAGAACAAAAGCTAAAGATTTTGTTAAGATGCTGTGGAAACTTGTAAGATAACAGTGCTATTTGTAGTGAAACAAGTCCTTTACCAACATATAGGCGGGCAGGGCTGGGCAACTCCAGGTCTGGAGGGCCGGTCTCCTGCAACTTTTAGATATGTCTCTACTTCAACACACCTGAGTCAAATAATGAGGTCATTAGCAGGACTCTGGAGAACTTGGCCACCTTTAGGAGGTGATTCAGCTATTGGATTCAAGGGTGTTGGACCAGGGAGACAACTAAGAGTTGCAGGACACAGGCCCTCGATGACCAGGATTGCCCACCCCTGCAACGCTGCCCAGAGAGCAAGAGGCCATTTCTCCAAAAGCAACATAAACAGCCATTTACAAATAGAAAGTAAACATTTTTGAAGATACATTCTGTGATCTACTAAAATCAAACTGTTTGGACATAAAGACAATGTTAATATTAAGAGGAAATGGGAAAAAGAGATGAAACAGTGTATGAACAAGGTGGCCTACATGACCCAGTTCCACCTGTTCTGTCAAGAGGAATGGGCCAAAATTCTAGAAAACTACTGTGAGAAGCTCATGGAACGGATCCCAAAATAAAATGTAAAGATTTATTCTAGCAAATACTGAGGAGGCGAATGTAAACTTCTGTATCATTTTGGTAATCCTAACTGACCTAAAACAGTAAAATTTTAGTCTAATTTAATTTCATGCATTGGGAGAAAGGTTATGTGTATTTGGATACAAATAGTGGGCAGGTGTAACACTAGTAAAACATTTAGTGAAAGTTTCATGGCAATATCTTTAAAAAGTTGCACATTTTTCAATTTATTTCTACCAGAATTCTGAGTCAAAACTTCTCTTTTGAATACATTTTTCCTCTAATTTAGGCATTTCAATGTTGTAACTTTCTGATTTCCTAACCTACATACATGATGTTGACATCATCTAAATTGAATTTTACTGCCCTTTTAAATAAAATAACCGAGTCTTCTCCTGAGTGGGATATCCGTGCCCTCCCTCCCCTGTTGTGTCTACATGTAAACTTACCCACAGTGGCCATGGTCTCCAGCTCATCCAGGCTGTAGATCCGACTGTTCGCTGCTGCTTCTGCGGGACAGCCCGCGCTGCTCTTCCCATCCCTCAGGGAGCTGTCCCCGCTGGATGCAGCTTTAGCTCTCAGGGCTGCCATTTGTTAGACTAGCTCGTCTATTTGTATGAAGGAATGATAGTGATCGGGACGCATCCAGCGTGGATATAGTGCATCTCTAGAAGGAAAGAGGTCTCACTCCGTGCTGATTTGTTCGGCTCTATTAGGATAGCTTTGTCCCTGTGGAAGCAGCAAGTCAAAATAGTGCAGTTCAGGTAGACAAACAGAGTATGATAATGAAGTGAGACAAAGAAGCCGGCTGGCCGGACACAGGTGTAGCGGCATGAAGCTAACACATCAGGAAGACTTGAAGGCCTGCAGCTCAGCAGGAGTCTGTCAAAGCGGTAGGATAAAGCTTTTAACCGGTATGAAATCACAAGCTTCACTCATTTAACTTCCCTCAATTCCTCCATTATTTTCTCGACTACAACAGACCTCACCCTTCGCCTCTCCCCTGTGTCCAAGTCAACTTTGGTGAACAGCCGCTGCTTAACTTCCGGTTAACACTTCCAAAATAATATCAACATTTGCATTTTGACGTTATAAATCGCAGTCAACAACTTATTTACGGTACTTTGTTATAAAATCAGTAGTTTTTACGAACATTTGAACTTAAATCATTACGACTGAAAGCCTTGGATCAATTGCCTAAGAACAAAATACCAAAACGGCCGACATTAAACTGGTAAACGTCCTGTGTTTTCTGTCATTGTTTAAATAGCTTTACACAGAGCACATTTAACTCCAAATGTTGACAAAAAAGTAGCCAATAACGAGCAAGATGTCTCTGTCTACTGGCCAATCAGATTTTAGGAGGGGCTTAGCAACAACAGGCAGGTTTAGTGTCATGCTCGAAATATCAGATTTCTGTGTTTATTTCTGTGTATTCCAATACTTCCGCTTAAGCCAACCTTTATTGGCTCAGCTTTATTGGGAGGTACAATTGTACCTGACCTGGGTATTTAGCGAGGACCTCTCCACCTTTGTATTTCACGCAAAATGAGAAACCATAAAAAAAATACATAGACAGAAGTACAGACTTTATTGCAGTGGTGCCCAAAGTCGGTCCTCGAGGGAGGGCATCCTGCATGTTTCAGTTCTCTTCCTGGTTTATCACACCTGGATTCAATAATGGCTCGTTAGAAGGCCTGAGAACATCGACATGCTGAAAAGGTCGTTACTACCACCTGTGGGAGAGAGAACTAAAACGTGCAAGATACCGGCCCTCGAGGATCCACTTTGGGCACCCCTGCTTTATTGTCATTCAGTTGTACATTTAAAATGCACATATTGAGCGAAATTTTGTTGCAAGGTCCCAATAATAATAAAAGAAATAATAATGATAAACCCTATCTATCTATCTATCTATCTATCTATCTATCTATCTATCTATCTGTCTATCTGTCTATCTGTCTGTCTGTCTGTCTGTCTGTCTGTCTGTCTATCATAAAAAGATTGTCATAGTACAATGAGAAAAATAAGTATACATAGCCATCTTCACACTAGATTTTCCTGATATGACGTTCCCAAGCTATAGAGGATCTTGTATTCGATATTAGGGGAATTTACAAGTGGGGCTATCTTTTCAGCAACCAACTGAATTAGCTAAAGAAATATCAAGATTTTATCAGCAATATATGGTGTGCTAAATTTTTGCTCGTGTGACACATTTTCCTAATTATATTTAGTTATTGTGTGAATCAACTTGAAAACAGAAATGTTAATTGTTTGAGAAAGCTGATTATAAATGTGCTTTAACCTTTTAGAAGTGATTTCTTTTCATTCTTCCTTTCTTTTACTCGATACCATTGGAGGGTGATGTGACTAATGGGGACAGCTATGTCAGCTCAGCCTCTTTGTCATGATTATCTTTCTAAATGACTGATTCTGCACGTGCATTTTTAAGTTGAAACAAACATCACTTTAATGCCAAAAACACAAAATCTTCCCAAGTATTTTTGGCTTTGTTTCTAGTCCAAATGCGTTAGTACACTTGAAACTAACTTACTTTTCAGGAAGACGTAGGAGCTTGTTTTAATTCAGTAATTCATTAATATTGGTGAAAAAGTACTAGTTCCACTAGCAGATTATTTTTCTAATAACATTGGACAAATGTCTTCTAAGTGAAAAAATTTACCAGTGGAACTAGAACTTTTTCATCAATATTAATGAATTACTGATCTGAAACAAGCTCCTGTAGCTGAACAGTAATTTAAGTTATTGTCTTATTTCAAATATACAAATATATTTGCACAAGAAACAAGACCAAAATATTTGGGAAGATTTCATCTTTTTGCAGTTTTCAAACTTGACCGGGGGTGCTGTGAGAGACTCTTGCAGGCCATCTTTAGCACTTTTAACCATGGAAAATCAGTTTTTATTTGTTCTCTTTGTATTCAGATTCAGGCTGTCTGGGAACCTCAATGGTTTGTTGTATGCAGCACAAGATCAATTTGATTGTATCTGGATAGATTTATAGTTATATAGAGCATGTTATATGTCGTTGCAGCAAGAAGATCTTTGGTTCAAACCAATAATGTTCTTTCAATTGACATTGACACAGTATGCTTTGATACTCTTTAGGCCAGTGGGTTCCTCCCACTGGCCTAAATGCATGCATATCAACTAAAAATAATTTCACTTTATTTATACAGGTCCAATCCACAATAAATAATGTTTAAAGTCAGTTTACAAACAAAGAAAAGCATTTAAGTTCAAATTTACAGACAGATTTAAAGTCAAGTTAAGTTAGCTGGTTAATCTTTGAAGTGTACATGGTGGTCTCTGGAGTGAATATTCTGGGAAAATTTTCTCCAGGCTCAGACTCTGTAACTGCCAGAAAAATTGCAAAACAATGTTGAAGTCAGTCAACATTTTCAGACTAAAAAATAGAAAATGAAATGTTCTTGCCTACATTTCATTTCCTAGGAAACCCGCTGCAAACTTGAAGGCAAATTTATATATATATATATATATATATATATATATATAAAAAATCTGATTTGTGTAACTTCCACTAACTGTGCTATGGGCTGTCACAATGAGAAAGTTGATACCAGAACAGAGGACAGCTCCTCCATAAGGTTTAAAATACTCAGTCCAAAATTAGCTGTCCTAAAGGTTCAGTTTACTTCCAACAAGGAAGAGAAGTTCCAAAGTTCAGACCGAGGAGTATGGAGGTGAATCTTTGGTAATAGTGTAAAAGAATCTTAATTATTTTTTTATTTTTATTTATTTCCTTTATTTAACCAGATAAACCCCGTTGAGATCTGGATCTCATTTTCAAGAGGGACCTGGGCAGAAATCTGCAATACACAGCAACCTGGTTACAAAATAAAACCAATACGTAGGTAAATGTCATATCTACACATTAATGAATGACTGGTATAAAGAAGGAGTGTATTTTCTTTTCAATGCAAAATGCTATAAAAAAGTTATGTACCTTTTACAGGTGTTGGTTTTTTGTCGGAGTTGAATATTTCGGATCATCAAGCAAATGTTAGTATAAGACAAAGAAACTCCCAGTTATCACATAAAAATAAGTTTCTTTATTAAGAGAAAAATATATATATGTCCAAACCTGATTCTGTGAGAAAGAAATTAATCTCTAATCCTAGGTTGTGACACCAATGGCAGCAACGACTGCCATCAATCGTTTTCTATAACTAGCAATTTTGACTTTTTGATTTGATTTCATTTCATTTCATTTTCAAGAACAGAAAAAAATACCTGAGTGATGATGATGAGCAATTTTCTTATAAAACTACAGTATATAGGGTAAGAAAATTGTCTGCTTTCTACCACAGAAAAAACTTTTGAGCATAGTCTACAATCTTCCAGTGGGGTAAAGGTTGCACAGTCAGGCAATCCTAATGATACCTTACTATATTTCAAAACCAAATATGTTTTTTGTTTACGATCACTGTTTTGTTGGTACTACCATCTACCAAAACTGCCATCCTCACGAGAAAGAAAACTGGTTGAAACGAACACCGAGGCTCAGGATCACCAATTACTAGAAGATGGAGGAAGAGCTGGATCACTGGTTGCACATAGAAGCCAGTTTAATGACATCTTGGACTGAAAGGTTTCAGACCCATAAAGAAACCCTTGCTGAACTTCTAAACTTTCTAAAAGAAAAAAAAAAATCTAATTTTATGTCAACAAAAGTGCTTCTCTCATTCTGACCTCAGCCCCGCCCCACTTTGCTTATCCTGACACTTGGCCTCAGTGTCTCTTGGCTCTGGACTTTTTGAAAATTTGTCAGGGATAGGATTATACTTTCACAGGGGGATTATGTGACCATTAACTGGGCTAACCTCATTGTTATTCACCGTTTCCATCAGTCTCCATTGTTCTTTGTTACACTCTGTAGTTTTTTTCTGATTATCCTTGGTCTTACTCTTAGAGTTTTTTTTGAAAGATTTTTCTTCTTTATTATTAAAGTCATTTGCACCAAACCTGCTGCCTCCAGTTTCCTGCGCTTGGATCCTATATCAAACCCTTACTGACAGTGGTAAAACCATCAGCTACTTTTCCACTGATATAATTGCACAAAGTGAAAATACAAAAATAAATTTGCCTTTTATTTTGCAAAGGCAATTTTGAAAAAGAAAACATATTTCTAAACAAAGTTTTTGCACAAAGATGAGGTGACTCTGTATCAAAATTAGAGTACTTTGCGAAACTTCAATGGAAATACTTCTTTCACATCACACAAGTGTGAATAATAACCGGATATCATCACTGATGGAAAAGATGAAGAAGACGACAGGAAGTGGTAGGAGGATGATGGGGTGGGATTCTTTCTAATGACTGTGATTTTTATTGTGGTTCTTATTTAATTGAGACACCAAAATTGCAAAATTGTGCATTTTTTTTTTTAAATTAGTGGAAAATCAAAATGTCTCGCACACATTTGTAATGGAAATGCAGCTATTGTGATTTCTTTATGGATGTAGACAGAACAATGGAGGGAATCTTCAAACTTTCAAATTCACCTCATTGTAGACAGATCATTTCTTAGAAAACAAGCCAATGATTTTTTAGTTAATACTGTTGGACTGGTTAAATTAACCCCACTGGTTACTCATTACATTTTAAATGTTAATTTTAATTTTGCTGTAGGGTAGAAAGACTATTGTTTTACTTGCCATCCATTGCCATGCTGCTGTGGTTAAACAATTCCCTAAGCTGAAGACATAGCTGTTTACACCAAATGTTAACGCCAAAAAACATGAAACATTCAGTTTGTTACAGTGTTACATTTTCAGGTTTGATATTAATTTTGTGATCTGCAATGGTTAATTAGCTAATTTAACACCTGCTGTATTGATGATCTGTCAGAGTGTTAGTGTGAGTCGCTTTTTTTTTTTACTTAAACTAAACATCGAATCTACATGTTAAATTTGGCAAAGTCAAGCTAGCATAATTTACCTACTTCCCTTTTGCTTGCAGTGTTTTTTAATTAAAACTTTTCCTGACCTTGTTATTTAGTTGTTGTAGTGATGAAAATTGGTAGCAAGGCACAGAGTCATTTTTCTTCTATAGATCACATGTAAATTTAAAATTTAGCGTGTTATGATGACGACTTGACAGCTAAAACCAAAGGTAGTCATCGGTGAGCAGTTTTTGCCCTCCAGCAGGGAGCTGGGTACGTCACTTTGCAATGTGTCTATAGTCAGGCTTTTTCACTTTTTCAGTAAATCCCTCACTACAGTACTGGCAAACTGGCAAACAAGCCTGTAGAGGTTAATGCTAACCCAGTTTAAATAAATGGCAGCCGATAAAACATGAACTAGATTAAATCAGTGATTCTTACACATCGGAAAGTTGTGCGGTTTGGAGCAATGTCAAGTTAAGAAAGGGTGGCAACCAGGATGGAAATGCAGCTTGGACAGCCCACTCATGGTATTTACCACAGCTGTTTAGTGTGGGTGTTTGCCAAATGCCCCAGCTGTGCCTGTGTGTTCTGGTGTGTAGGATTTAATCATTTAACTGGTACCACAATTAAAATCTCAGCGAGTTCTGGACCAGGAAGTAAATCTGCAACATCGGTCATGTAGAGCGTGAGTGATTATATGAGGGGGGATTTCAGTGTGTGCCATCGCTATAATATGTTTCATAAATGCTTCTCCCATCTGCTAAAGACAGTTATGGTGTAATATGGTCACCCAACTGTGTAATTTGCCTTTGCAGACTGTGCTGCCTTCACCCCGGTGCTTCAATGGTCACAATCTTATTGGGATTTTAATGGACGGATAGTATTGATAGGGATGTGGCATTATGTCTACTTCTACTGAATCTTACTTAGGGGCATTAAGGGTAAATGTGAATCCAAATAATTTTTTATTGCTTTTCCCATTACCTTATGCAAGTCACTGCATGGCTTGGTTTTGAAAAGGTGAGTGGGTTTGCGCTGAACACCTCATAATCAATGTAATATTACATTTTACACACAGCTCTGAATGAAGGAGAAAGCCCCAGGGTTTTCACTCACAGCAGTTCTCAAGGCTGCAAAAATGTTTGGGGAACTTTATTTCTAAAGATGTGGAAGTGAAAAAGTAATTCCTCCCTAAACACAAATAGTTGTTCCTTCCAGATCAGAGAATGTTTTCCCTAAAGTTTAGGGGTTCATCAAGATGTATTTACACCTGGCACATTTGGTCCACTGATCATGAATTTTGGTTTAAAATGTACTGTACTGTATTCTCTTTTGAATCAATTGTCCTGTCTTATGCATTTCAGGTATATAAATAAAATCTGGAGACAATCTCCTAATTGTATATTTGTTGAATATACAATGGCATAAATGGTCTCCATGACAAAAATCACTGCTTATTCCAAAGAACACCATGGCCCATCTACAGTTCCATTAACAACATAAATGCGAAAATTGGAAATACAAGAATAAATCTGCTTAATGAAAAAATGCCAATTTCAATAAAACAGTTTTGATAAAACGTTTTTGCATGAGGAAGAGGTGGTTTTTCAGCTGTGTAGAAATTGGTGTATTTCACAAAGCTGCAATGGAAACACTTTTTTTGCATCACAAGTCATGTGATCAACAACCAGCTGGTCCTACTGGGGGAAAAGACAAATACGGCCTGCAGGACATGGAGGGAGGATGACATCGCATGAAAAAGCTTATTCACGTGTGATTTTAATTGCGTTTCTTATATAACAGAAACACCACAATTACGAAATTTTGTTTTTTCAATGTTAGCATTGTGTCGACAAAACCTTGTGCACGTTTGCAACGGAAACACAGCTAGTAACATTTTGATGATCCCCAAGACTTTTGGAAAATCCTTCTGTGGACTGACACAGGTCTATTTGTTTGGAAAGTGTGTATCCTGTGACATCTGGTGTAAAATTAATATATAAAAATTAATCATACCATACCTGCTTGATGTTTGAAAACATGGACAGCTTTTTATAATTGATGTAACCATGAATTCTATTGTAGAAAAAAGTCTTACCACTCTTTTGTTTTCACCAGGGTCATGCTTTGTCAGTAGGTTAAATCTATGCATTACCAAACAGGAAGGACTCAACATACAATAATGGTGTTAAATTTAGGGTTCGATGAAAAACGTAAAAGTAAAAGCTGTCAGTTCACTGGAGACTGAATGCAAAAGCTTTAGCATGAGTAGAGATGAAATCCATTCACATAAGTCTTGGTAATGAGTGGAAGATCCCGTCCACTCTTACCTTACACTGCTGTCTAAAGTCGTACCTCTGACAATTTCCATGGTCCTTTCTTCTCACCTCTGCAACACCTTCACATGCCAGCCGTCTGTCACTGAAAGACACTGGGAGGGAGCTGAGACAACCGCGTAATGACAACTTACATAATGACTTCCTCGCTAAACATAGCAAACCCCCGAGGTACGGCTGAACTCTGCCTGCTGCGCCTTACACCTCCTCAGCAAACAGGAGTCTTGTCTTCCTTTCATGTCCGACTGCAGGGGAGGGGGACAACTCTCTTTCACAGCCATGTGAGGGCGCTGTGGAACTTTGCTGTGACATGCTCTTTCTGATTCCTCTCTGCAGTGCAGGTTTAAATTAAACATTAAACAATGAGGCAAATGAGAGGAGAGGGTGTCTATCCATGAAACATACACTTCCTTTAGTTGCAATAACTGACAGAGTATAGTGGGCGTATGAGTCATTGCTGAAGAGGGATGATGTGCTTCGTCAATGGATGAATGTTTGGGTGCCAGGAGAGCGTTTCCTAACAGTCTGTTGCATTGTAAGTGTTCAAGGTCTCTGAGGACTGATTGAAAAAGATGGTGTTTTCAGCTCTGTTTTCTCAAACTGCAGTAGATATTAACATATACTCTAAAAGAAAAGAAGTCATAAAGCGTTCCAATCCCACCTGTCTCTGCTTTAGGTCATTTGGCCTTCTGAACACTATATCCTGGGTCAAATGTTTTGGCTTTCCTGGAAACTGGTAGACTCAGCTCAGATTTGTTGGCCACCTTTTCCAGAGGCAAGACTAGCATTACTCCATGTTCCTCTTTTGTTGTTTTCCAATTGTCATTAATATTTTTTTTGATGACTTTTTGAAATTTATTTTTGTAGAAATGGGACATTACATATCAATTAACATTTACACGCAAATACAGATTACAATTATAGCAAAGTTGCTAATTTCCATCTCTAATCACATTAGCTGGTTGGTGTATATAATATTGATTAATAGTAAGAATTTGTAGTTTGTAATGCTTCAATAATTGCCACTTTAAGTTGAAAATTGAGAAATTGAATAGGGTTAGCATAACAGCGCTAAAAATTGGGTTGTATAGAGTTAAGCTACGCTAAGCTAAATAGGCTAGTCATGTGACTAGAAATATTTGTGTATCTGAAGCCACTGTGACAAACAAATCAACTGCATAGTTTTTGCATGCTAAACACATCCAACTGTTCTGTTTGTTAAATTGTTTTGTTGTTCAGATTTGGCCCACTTTTCATTGTAATCTCAGACTGCAGTGCATTTAGATGAAGTTTTAATTTAGCGTACCACCCTTCTGCAGTTTGTGCCCTGCCTGAACCCCACTGATGCACCTTACTCACTAACACCTTTCCAGCCCTGCCAACACTCGCTCTCTGGGACTTTGATTTGGTAATTGTGATGGTATTATTTATTCAAGACCACCTAAGGTGACAGATGGAGCCTGAGTCAAGAAAGTAAAATCTTTCTTGGTTGAGACTGCGTACAGTCTGGAATTTATATCAAGCGACAGTAAAACAAGAGATGGCTCAGCAGCTGTGGTCTGGACTGGCCTCAAATATGAATCCTAAATCCCGCACATCAGAGACCAAGACAAGAATTATTAAAATGTAGTGGATAAAGCTAAAAGAGCAGGACTTTAAAATTGCAGTCTTGAAAGAGAGACCAATCCTGAGACCTTCAACATTCCAGATGTTGAGTTTTTTGTCCTTAGGCCACTTTGCAAACAAATCCAGACATTGTTCATCTGGAAGACATATTTGTGTCCAAACTATGAATTTCTGCTGTGTACAAAATGGTCTTTCATATTTACAGTAAAATACTGCCAGCTGGGTTGCCAGTAATTCACCATATACAGTATCTACAGCATCCTTACTGTAGCCTTTATTTATTTATATTTTATTATTGTCATAATGCAATACGAAAAAGTAGGTATTACACAGTCAACAACGTTTTTCCATATGGTTTAAAGTGATGCTCACACTTTAAACCAACTGGGCCAATTAGCCATAGACAACTTCTTTGCAGCAACTTAGTCTAAAAAATGAAATAAAATCAATATGTGAGCAATTATTTAACAGAGGAAGAACCACTAGAAAGTTTGTCAATTAAAATAAATCATTAAGCTGTCATAAAATGGGAAACAAGAAATCTCTGTGTAGTTCCTTCAAAAATGTTGTAGATATTTGTTGATTTCATTTTGAAACTTAAGATGCACATGTGATCACTTCTAACTCAACAAACTTAAAACAGACAAAGCATTTTCAAAGAATTCAAAGGTGTTTCCTCAATAGGTTAAATATAAATATTTAATATTTATATTAAATAAATATTTAATATTTAATATTTAATATTTGGGTTAACTAAAGTTAACCCAAATATTTTGATTTTGTAGTTCTGACTTATAACATACAGAAATAGTTTAGTTATTCCTAACTAATCTGTAACAGGAAAAGTTCAGTCTGATTTAGTGTCACAGAAAGAGAAATGGTTCTATCTTTTTTCAAAGTTCAATCATTGCCATGTTTAGCTAATGAATGGCTGACTTCACATCAGTTGCCCTTAATTGTAACTTTATGAAGCTTTTGGATGTGCTCTGTGTGAACCGGAGGCCTCAGATTCAGTAGTAAAAGTGCTTCTCTGTTTGTACTCTGGCTTGAGGGACAGGTGTGATGTAATGGAATGGCTGAAATGTCAGAATTGGGTGCAGGCAGATGGGCGGGCACAGTGAGGGGATTAATGCAGTGGCTCTGAGGCATACAGCCAGTTCTGCTATCATGACCTTGTCAACTAACTGCCAGTCAACTCAGACCTCCGAGGGTTTCTGCTTCCTTAGCTGAGGCTGACGCCATGTCTGTCACACCAAAAAGTCCTCTCCAGACCCCACCTCAGCCCAGGAAGGATAGACTCTTTTCTTTTTTCTCAGAACTTCAAGGAGACCGAGAGCGGAGAGAGATTAGAGACATAACTGAATCAGCCTTGACTGAAATTTCCCTCCAAACTAAGAAATCTTTCGGGGACAACTGAAGGTTTCAGGCACATGTACAGAAAAAAGGGGATGTTCTCCTAAGTTAGTTTAGGAGACAGAATGAATGAAACAACATCAGACAGAGCCTAAATACTTAACACTGGAGCCCAATTAAGATCTGTAAGGCCTGGAGCACATAACACATAAGGAGCCTAATGCTTTTTAATGGCAAAAAATATGAGGAAAACTGTTCTGCTTTAATTTTGATAACCTTGTTTTAATTACATAATTACACGGCCATGTTCTAACCCCAATCTCTCACTGCATTAAAAGGCAGCAGCCACTGTCGGGGCCATTTGTTCAGCATAATGACGGCTTTGAACTCGTGGGAAATATTATGCAAAAATCCTGCCTTTGATGCAGAGCAAAGTGCACATTTTAAACAATTATCATAGTTATTCTGGTGCTAATCGCCTAGAGGAACTATAAATTGGCAAGAGAGATCAAAAATAGTCTGGTTAGAAAAGCTCGTGCAGTGCGCTCAGTACCTGCTGCAGTCGGTGGATGTGCAACCCTGATAATTCTGTAGTAGTGTATCATCATACATAGATGTGTGTTCTGTCAGGAAAGTGTTCAGGTTTGTAGCACTGAAATCAGTCACTAGAATATTCTGGATAGAAATGATGATAAAGCAGAGCTTTTGTTACATTGTTAAATGTTGTGCCTTACACAAGAACAACATTAAAAATTTGTTGATGTCTTCCAAAAATATCTCTTACCCGCTGATGTTTCCATGTGTTATTATGTGATCTAAACCATTTCGTTGTGTTACTGGATGTGTGTTTAGGGATTTCCCAGGGGTGTGTCGAGATTTTTTTCCTTAGATTACAGTCACCAAACTTAAATAACAAAACAAAACACATGGATCTGTTCAGCGCGCAAAAACCTACGCAGTAGATTTGTTTGCTGCAGTGGTCAGACAAGGATAATTTTTTAGTCACACGATTAGCCTACTTAGCTTAGTGTAGCTTAACTGAATACAACTCTATTTTAATGCTGTTATGCTAACTCTACTCAACTTATTTAACAATTTAAAGTGAAAATTACTGAACCATCATGCACTACAAATCAACAACTGTTTCTCCTTTATAAAGACTTTTTATGCAGCAGTCTGAGGCTGGTTTTCATCATCTTCTTCATGTTATTAACCCTCTCAGGCTCAAATTAAGTTGTAGTTGCAGGAAAAATCTGATATTTGGAGAAAATGATCATATGGGGTAGTAATATACAATTGAGAGAGACATTTAAACAGCATTTCAACAGCATTTAGCTGTTGCAAATCTGCAACATCTGCCTGGAGAGGGTTAAGCATCAGGCACATCAACCGACCAATGGGACTAGAGATAGAAATTAGCCTCTGCTATAATCTCAAGTATTTTGCATGTAAATCATAATAAATATACAATGTCCCACTTTTAAAAAATCAACAATTTTAATTATTCAACCCCAACCTGAAAATTATTTGCAATAGAAAGATAACAAGAACAGTTCAGCTACAACCAATCAAAGGCCTGACTGGTCAAACATGCTTAAAGCAGAAATGCCATAACTCATGACTTACATACAAAGATGACTCTGGGTATATGTAGACCATACACAATGAAAATGAGCTCCAACTTAAAAAAAAAAAAGAGTTAATTTGTTACATTTAATAGAATTAAGTTTGTCAAACTTTATTTATTTACATGACATAATTTGTTTAACATGACAACATAATACATTTACTTGAGTAAACTTAATTTGATTACTTGTAACAAATTAAGTAATTTTTCTCACAGTTGGATAACCTGTTTTCTCTTTTCAGTGCATCAACCTTCATGCAGCTGAGCTGCATGAAGGTTAGAGATGATTTCTTTACTATAGACTGCCAGGGGTTTTAAATACATGGTAAATTTAGTCTGTGCAAACTTGAACAAAGACTTCTTTAATATTTTCTCTCTTTCTTTTCAACAAAAACAGTTTTACTGCCAAATAAAAAAAAAAAACAATTTCTGCACCATATCAGTCCAAGAAAAGCAGAGCAGTGTGTCGGCCCATCTCTGAGATGATGTTTTCTTTTCATCAGTCAGAATCAGTTTTTTCAGGAGCTTTGAACTCACGGCATAGATTCTGCAGAAACATCTCCCCTGATGCAAAGTGAAGAATTCTGATTAAACAACTTTTCAAGTTCTTCTATTGTTAGTCACCCAGTTTGGTTGCACATTGGCGGATGCCTTATGTCACATTTCTGAGATATTCTGTCAAACATAATTTTGAAAAGATCTTCATTTAGTCACAGCAGCTGGGATATTTTATTCTGACTTTACCCCACAGAAATGCTGTATGTAGAGGAAGTGGTCACTTCCTTTTTCAAACTCTTTTTAACGCTGAATTTTATAAATTATATTGCTTTCATTTGTGAAGGTTTATTATTTAAATCAAATTCATATTGGCAAACTTTGTTATAGCTCTGTATAAAGGTACAATAAGTGGTAGAAATATATCTATGTTATATTAAACATACTTTCAGATTCTATTTCTCCTGATTATTTTATTTAATTTTAAAATCCACATTAAAACATATCCCCCATTTTATATATTCATTAAAACTAGATGTGACTAATGCAGTTAACAACCCTGTAAACACATTTATGTACAAAATGTACAAGCATCAAAAACTGCTGTGAAATTATCAGTCATAAATATTTCTTCTGACATTTTTGTAAATAACATAAACATTAGAAATACTCAATTCTAACAGGGACTTTCAGTATTTAAGATGTCTAAACAGTTACTTTTTAACCTATTCTGCAAACTGAATATGAATCCAAAGTAAATTATTGTCTATGAAATAAATAGTAACAGTGTGAGTTTCTTGTGGATCAGTGTGTTGGCTGGGTTTTGTTAGAAAGTCTTAGAAAGGCTGGAACATGATGTAGGAATCACAGAAACTGGACTTGTTAAAGTCTTCTCTTTTCAACAGGCTCCAGTTTGTTCATGTAATTGATGAATCTTCTCATTATTAGTAAAATCATTATACAGAATGGGACAAATTACAACAGTTATGCTGATGATATTCTGCTCTATCTATCCATAAATTCTGAAGAATCCAATCTTTTAGGTAGATTACATGCACGGGTCAAATTTCTGCTTTTAAATTCTGATGAGATAGAACAGTATGTAGTCTCTAATAATGGAAAATAGTGCTATTTTTGACCAGAATATGTTAACCAAATGCCTTACTACGTAGGTTTCAAGGATTTTCTTCAATCAAATCATTAACTGCCAAAATTTGAAATGTGTCCACTAGTGATATTGTTCACGCATTTGTTCAAATTGGAAAATACTTCATTGATGTCCCCCAAAATTAAAGGTTGTTGTAGTTCATATTAATTAAAATCCATTACTTCAAGATTGTACTACTGAAGTTCTTTACTATTAGGAAGTCAAGATAATATTAACATCAACTTCACTCTAATTCATCTGTCACCATTTATAGCATAAAATAAAAAAATAAAAACTTTAACACCATAAGAAAATCCATTACTGCCACAAAAGTAAACTGTAGAAGGAAAATATTGAAACATTTGCTTAAAAAGAAGAGTCGCTGCAAAAAATTGAAGCACTGACAGTTGAGATCACCACACTGCAAAAGAAATGAAAAAACAATGATGGAGGACCCTCAGTGTTATAACTGTAATATGTAGTCGATGTGTTTATTAAGGTGGAAGTGAATGTTTTGGCTTTGTGAAAGCTATTTGCACAGATTAAATATTGTTTTTGTGAAATATCAATTATTTTTAGTATGTACCAGAACACAGGCTGCCCAATTCAGAATAAGATACTTGCACCAACAAACACTGACAATGTCCAAAGATTCTGCATGAACTGTAGGCCGTGAACTGATTAGTTTTTTCCCTGTAGCTGTGATTAACAGTACAGTAGCGGAGTCACTCTGTGTGTCTAAGAGGCAGGACTTTTCACACCAACGGAGATAATTCGGTTATTGATTGCAACCATTACCAAGCCTCGAATGGGCTGTAGCTGAAAGCAAGATGGGATAAACAGGCTTCAGAAAGCCCCTGATGAACTGCTGCCTTTGTTTTCCCAGGCTCTGGCTGCCCAGATGGAGCCCCAGCATGTAGCCAACACCTGCCTGCTGATGGATTAACACCTCCAAATAGTGTTTGCTTTAAACAACCATGCTACTTCTTTGGAACAAAAAAGGGTTTTATGGACTATCAAAAGCTGTTTGATATCCTGCTGCACTTGTGTATCTTTGAAATTACAACTCTGGAAAGAAGAAAACATGTTTGTTCAACATTTCCTTGCTTTAGGTGTGGATAGTTTTGCTTATCTTGTTACAGAAGATAAGACATACATGGGATTTACACGCCCTCATCAGGTGATGGATTAATTTCAGATTAATACAGCCCTCTGATGATGACTGCTGTTGGTTTTAGCTGTCAAGTCGTCATATTCGCCGAAAAATAAGTATGAGCTTTTTAAAGAGGCAAATGTCGATTTCAACATTTTTGTAACAACTGAAGGTACTGAGCTATAAAAGGTCATTATGTCCCTGGAAAATACATAATACCCCATCTTTAATACTACTGCTCTTGTATCAAAAAATAACATAAGTTCTCACAGGTGTAGGGAAAATAAGCACTAACTGTTGAGAGAATACCCACATACAAAAGCAAAACTGAATTCTGACTTTAATCTCAGAATTCTGACTTTTTTCTCAGAATTCTGTGATTAAAGTCAGAACTGTTTCTTTTTTTTTCCAGTGGCCCTAATCCTCTTTCCTATAGCAAACTGAACAGTGATTGAATAAAATGCTAATCTATTTAGGATTTTATACTTGACTTTTAATGTAACTCTGAGACAGCAGGATGAAAGTGCTTCGCATTAGTATTCATCCAAGCACAGTATTGTGATTATGTCCCTCACTGCATAACTACTGATAATGCCAGAAAAATCATTCTGAGCCAGGCTACACATGAGGCAATGTCACAGTGACAACTCAGTGCAGAGCAGCAGACCTTCTACACTGTTATTTACAGGTGAGGGAAGCTGCAGACAGCTTCTGCTAATCACTGGATTAAGACATCATCCACAACTTTGCTAGGCTGCTAAAACTGTAGCAGTTGGGAGCATGATAATTTGAAAAGTTTTTCTTCTGCGTTTGCTGTTTTTCTCAATTCAGTGTTTCTAATTATCAACCAAATGTTATTATCTGACAAATACACCCTGGTTAAATACATCAAACAGTTCCAAAGGATGATTTTGTCTATTAATGGAAGACAGTTAATCACCTGGCTTTTTTTATAATGTTAAAAAACCTTATAACATAGTTCATGTTATGAAAGAGTCAGATGTGACAATGGCATGGAAAATGTACTTGTTGCTCGTTATGTTGGACAGAAGGAGATTAAACAGCATAATTACAGTTGATTCAGTACACAGAGAACAGAGAGATTATAGGTTCTCAATTTGCCTTCTACAAAAAATACAAGATGGAAAAAAAAGGCACAAAAGAGACATTTCAGCACTTTTGTCTTATCAGAGTGATTTGTAATTTTGTGCGATTTGATGCGTTTATCCTCTACTGATGGCTCAGTAGAGTCATTTCTAGCCACAGGATAAACATTTACAAATTTATGGAAGAACAAGGTACATAAGGATCAGTGAAAGAATCATCTTTTTGTCAACGTTGTGTTTATTTACAACGGATTGAACATGCAGTTGAAGAGTTTATTAATCAATGGAACAATCATGGCCCCACAAGGGGATGTCAGACACAACTTCAGCTTTGGCATACAGGTGTCATCAAAAACATTGGATTCCATAAACAGCATTTTTAATGATAATCCTTATGGCCTCAGCCTCAAACTAACAATGTTCTTATTCCAGATATTAGTGTAACAAGTAATGAAACCAGGCTGAACATTTTCCAACAAGTTTTAGAAAACGAAGAAAACCATGCAATAGATATTTTCTCTTCCCTTGTTAACTTCCTGCAGTAAAAAGTTTGTTCTTGAAGAAGAAACATTGTACAAAAGTATAAATAAATGAGGTTTATGTCAATGTTTTGCTGAGAGCATTATTTTAAAGAATGGGTCACTTTCAAAACTGTTGCTGAATTAGACCAAGAAACCAAAGGACTGGATTTGTAGAACCAAAACCCAGGAGAGAAAACACTTTGGGGGTAGAAAGGTTGGTGGTGGGCCACCATGAACCAAGCTTATAGCAACGGCCCTTCACACTGCATCATACCTGTCATCACTTAAGGCTGCAAAACAAACAAATAAACAGAAAATATTTTAATAATTATACTGGTGGAGCTCCACATCTGCTGAGCTCATCTTACGAGACATTTCTTCTAGATGCTTTACACAACAACCAAACTGTTTACTTTAAAACCACTACAAAATTAATGTTCCTTTGAAATGAAAAAGTAAAAAAAAAAAAAAAAATGGTCGTACTGAAAAAATACAGAGAAGTAGATGCTGTTGTTTCAGCTACTCACCTGTAAAATGTTCTAGGGGAAGTTAGAAGTGAAATAAAACAGATGAACGCTTCCTCAGTTTGTCTCTACTGCAGATGAAGATTCAGCTGGAGAATCAATACATTTTGATGCAAAAACAGTTTATCTCACAAGCTAAGATTGATTTTACAATCAGATGTACAGTGGTACATCTGGTAACCCTGTTGTGTTTGAGCAAGGACAATTAGAATTAGAATCACAGCTTGGGTTCTTTGTGCATGCTCTCTCCATGCTTGTACTGGTTTTGTTCACAGTCCAAAAACATAATATGTTAGGTTAATTGTTTGAGTGTGAACAGCAGGTATAGACAGAGGATGGATGTGAATTAAAGGACTCATTTTCTTGCCAGTCATCTCAGGAAGTGAAACTCAAATATTACATAGAATCAAAACACAGAGAGCAATTTATTCCAAGTCTTTATTTCTAATAACTTTGACAATTGTCTTAGAAAGTTGGAATACTGTGACAAAGATCGTTATTGGAAATAGATGGTGCCACATGCTAATCAGCTAATTAACTTAAAACACCTGCAAAGGTTTCCTGAGCCTTTAAACTTTAAACTGTCACTTTAAATGGCCAGTCTTCTCTTTCTCCTTGCTGAAACCTTGAACTCTGACCTTAATGGAGGCAGTGAGACCTGCAGAGCTCTGGCTTCTTCTGCAACCTAAATGGATAAGTTAGAGGACTAATTGCATTTAACATTGAGCTAAGTTAATTAGATTTTTTTTTTCCTTTAGCAAAATCATATTTTTTAATCTTTTATTGTTTACAATAAACAAACATTTTTTCATCAAACATTTATCCTCATACAGAACCCCCCCCGACCCCCCCACAGATGTATATAAAATAAAAAGGTAAAAAAAAAACCTCACTAAGATATCATTTATTGCTCTTTTTTTTGTTTTACAGTGACCTCGTGTTCCCTGAAAAGCACCTTTTAAATGAAATCTTAATATTATTAGAAGTACTTATATTACTACAAGCACAGAGCATTTCCAGGTTATTCGGACATGCTTTCCGGATACTTATATTAGTTTACTTTATGGGTGGAAACAAGGCAGTTTGCACATTATTTCACACAAACTGGGACATATAAATGAAAGGTGCGAAGCCATATGCGTACACTTTTTTTATACAGCTGAATTTCCTTCAAAATTTGTCCCTATGCCAATGTTTTTCTGTGAAAGCTGCCCACTCTTTTTAAACATCAGGCCCCTGCTCTTTCATTTCACTTTCTTTTCAGTTGAGCCCATTTTAATGACCCAGTGTCCTGAAAGAAGAAAAGGCTCCTCAGAGTCTGCTGCCTGTTCACTTCACTGAATGATTGACATCTTGATCCTGAAGGGTACCAGTACCTCTCCGGTTATTTCCCTTGCTGTTTCCAGACAGCCAGTGACAAGCAATTAGAACAAGTGAAGAGAACTAATTAAAATCTGGCTTCTGTTTGTTCAGAAATTTGTATATGTTACACTGCTGCCTCAAAATGACAAGGATGGTACCATGCCTCAAGCACATTTCAGTCAGGCATCAGTTTTTCCTGTTTCAACTTTAAGACAGTCACAGTTTTTAGCCAGAGTGTTGCTAATGAAGATAAACTGCTGAACTGAAGAAAAATATTTTACTTCAGTTTAACTTTATTTTATCTACATGGCATCAGTTAACAAGCGTTATCTTAAATCATCTCACAGAAAGAAGAAAACAAGTCAGAGTACAATTCAACAAGGTTCACTTTAACTCAATTACAATCCACTTAAAAACATTTAGTCCACTTAAAGAAAACCTAATGTAATCTTTCCACAAATAAATTGAGTGCAATGATATTTATTTTCTGCCAATTTGTGAACAGTTATAAACCAAAACGACAACAGGAGTGTAGGATGTGGTGAAAAACATTCAGACTGTTGGATCTTTGACTACTGATGGGATAAGAGGATGGTTGAATTCAGTTTATTGATATAGTGCCAATTCACCACAAATGTCTCAAGCCACAAAAAAAAAAATTCAGTCATACAAATATACCAATTGATCCTAGTTATCAAACAGAACAAAATACTCGATTAATTAATCAAATGAAACCCAGTAGTCTGCACCGAGTCATGAGCTAAAAACAAAGTGAAACCACTCATTCCGGTTTAATAAAGGTAATAAACTAACATTTAATGCCCTAAGGGAAGTAAAAAAATAATACAATTTATAATTAATTCACATTGTTTCATTCAGTCCTACCAGGGACCTCCCTCAGGCAGGCTTGTGTGAGAGCCGTTCAAAGTCACAAGTTGTGAAAAGAACAAGATGGTGTTGAGCGTTCTGATGTGGTCGCTGTCCATGACATGATGGAACTGGAAGTACCATTCATGACCAACCCAAGTCACCATAAGACTACCATTGGTTAATTCTAGTACAATGCATTGGCCTTTTCCTTTAGCTGTTCACCGGTGAATCACAGTATGCATAACACTGGTTTGAAAACTTTGGTAATCTGAACTTACCTTAAAATATTGTCAGTGTCAGACAGAAAAAAGGAAACTGTTTTTTTTATACAGTGGTTGAAAAAAAAATCGTAATTTAGCTGCATACAATTGAACTAAGAGTGAAGGGTTCTGTTGTTTGGAGCAAACTGAACATTAGTCTCCTCAACGTGTTTCCACACCAGCAGCAGTGATGCTGCCATTCTAATGAAAGCTCCTGCAAAGCGTTTGCTGAGGACTTTGACTGGTTCCCGAACTGAGCGAGCCGTAATTTCTCTGATCCATTACCCCTCGCTCCCTTGTGTCTGTTAGGACTTGACATCAAGCGGCTTGCTCTTAATCTGTTCGATGTGAAACATTAACTCACATAGTGCACCCCCACCCAAGTGGCGTCTTATTCTCTCACCCCTGACCGACAAACACAAGTAAACACAGAAGTGATACTCCCTAATCGTCCGTGAGCCCCAGGCATTCTATGATTGCACTTGTTTGTCTGATGTGTGGGAGTGAATGGTGTGGCACACTGTTACTGTACGAGCTTGTCCTGACTTTGCATAAATGACTGCATTTTATTTCATTTTCATGCTTCTCGGTATGAATTAATCTTTGAAAATCGTTCAAATCTAGGGTGGAATGTCCCAGGGCACACAGAACTAATTTCACCAGATTCTAAGATAATATTTTTTTTTCCTCTAGTGCAAGAGAACACACAGCAGTTCCTATGCTGTCATTGTTTATTAAACAAAATAAAGCCATTGTGAAAAAAAATCTAAGAACAGCCCATCCTTCAGTAGACTGTAGAACCACATCTAGCAGCAGTAAACTGTAGTGGACATATTTTGTTTAACTTAATTTCTTGTGTATTTGCCGATGAATTTTGACAATTGTTTTACTTCAAGCTTTCATCATTAACTACATTTACATCACAAATGTGGGCAAAACTTTGTCAATAGACCGCTAATGTAAAAAAAAAAACAATTTCACAATTGCGATGTTTCCATTACATAAGAAATGGAATTAAAATCAGACATGAATAACTTTGTTCACACAATAAGTCATTACAAAATACGGCATGCCTTCACCCTCCAACTACTTCCTGTCATCTTCTTCTTTGTGGTTTGCGCCAGCGGCAACATCTGGTTGTTGATCATGTGACTTGTGTGATGTGAAAAAAGTGTTTCCATTGAACTTTTTACGAAATAAACCAATTTTGATATAGCCAAAAATCCACCTCATCCTAACACCAAAACATTTAATGGAAAATAGGTTTTTTAGAAATTGGCGTGTCTACATAAAGCAAATTTATCTTTAAAATGTCAAATTGCTCAGTTAGATGATCAATGGAAACACAGCTATGCTTCCATGGTTCACTTTGGATCAAGTTTTATCTGGTGGTGGGTAGTAAAATAGAACATTTAACTGACTATGAACTGAGGTAAATTTTTGAGTATCTTTGTTTTACTTGAGTATTTTTGGGGAACTTGTGACTTTCACTCCACTCCACTTTAGCGACAAATATTGAACTTATGACTTCACTGCATTGGAAATGCCTGAAGATATGTTACACAAATGGGTATGTGAATAATTACAAAGTTGGCATAAAAATATGGCAAAAGCATCTAAATATTTAAACTTGCTATAAGACTACACTAATTCTACATTCTGTTTATACAGCATAAGAGTTTGCATCATTCCCACCCAGATCTGACCAAACTGAAAAAGAAATCTCACTGCCTGGCCAAACTCTTCTATCCAGTGTGTGGGAACTGAACCTCTTTTGCAGAGGCTACAACTGCTAAAGTTATGTTTTGATGATTTCTCAATGAGAGTTGTAGCACTTTTCAACTCAACCCAGATTTTACATTCTGTAAGGATCTTGGGTTGTTTTGGTGCTTTGATTCTTTTATTCTAATTCAATTATTATTGTGTTCTTAGTTTTTTAATTTGATTACTGGATTTTTTTTCAATTCAGTCCCTTTCTCAGTGATTCTGGATTATTATGTTTATTTATTTCTCGTGTCTAGTTATAGGTTACTCTGAGATTCATTTTTCTCGTTCCCCTGATGTGTGCTCTCCCTCGGCCTCTGTACTATTCTCTCTCTCTCCCAGTACTTATTTGCCTCTCATTTCCTCCTTGCTGGTTCCTCCTGTTAAATCCCATTAGATCTTGTTCTAATGGGACAAGATCTAATGGGATTCTGTTTTTGTTTGTTTCTGATGTTTTTTGTTCTTCTCTGGCTCCCTGTGCTCCCATGGTTTGTTGTAAGATTTTATGACCGTATTTTTCCATTAAATCTAAAAATCTACTTGTCGCCTTAGCCTTTCTGCATTTGGTACCTCATTATCAACACAACATGACATTTCCACGACATAAAAAGAGACATAACATTTTTTTCAAAGTCTGATACTAACTCAGAATAAACCTTTTCTCTTTTTAGGAAGGTTAGGTTTACCTACGTGATCTTTTTGTGAAATGTAATAAAAACTTATTTTTTCTTATTTTTTTTTACTGTCCAAAGCAAAGTTTATAATCACTGTGATTATTATGCAATTAAACATTTAATAAAAACCCCAGATAATGTAGTTTTTATGGTTATAAAAAGACCCAAATTAGACCAGACGACAACACAATTTCAAAAGTTTTATTAAATGAAACATATGTACAAGATATGCAAGAAAAAAACCTGTGCTACAACTTAATGTGATCAACAACTGGATGTTGCTACTAGTGGAAATGATGAAGACCAAAGGAAGTGGTCAAAGGATGCTTTAAATGTTTTTTCAAATTAGCAAACTTATTAAATTGTGATTTTAATTGCATTTCATATTTAATGGGAATACTGCAATTACAAAATATAGTGTTTTTCTGTAATTAGCAGAATGTTGACAAAGCTTTGCACACATTTGTAATGGAAAAGCAGCTAATGAGTGGTCTGATGGACTGCAGACCCGTCCAGGCTGACTCCGCCTCTCACCCCTTGAGCACAGGATCGGCACCAGCACCCTGGCGACCCCACCAGGGACCAGAGTGTAAGATAATGGATAGATGGAGTCTTTTGAGGTTTGGACGGGACTATCATAAGAAAAAATGTAATGCAGTGATTGATGTAAACT
Source organism: Brachyrhaphis terrabensis (assembly GCA_903067065.1). Lineage (NCBI taxonomy): Eukaryota > Metazoa > Chordata > Actinopteri > Cyprinodontiformes > Poeciliidae > Brachyrhaphis > Brachyrhaphis terrabensis. The sequence continues at coordinate 32,746 of CAEGAG010004900.1, read as the reverse complement.
CTGAGTAATTGACTAACTTTCAGAACTTCCATCTACAGGTTCAATGCAGCAGATTTCTCAGGCCTTATATCTGTTGAAAATGTGATGAAAAGAGGCACAAAGCTATATTGCGACTCGTCAGTGTCCTTCACACAAGTGGAGGTGTGTGATTCAAAGCCTCTACAGCTCAGAAAGTTAGATTTCTCGCCTACCACATCGTGGTTGTCAGCTTTTTTTCTGCTGCCTCATTTTGACGCAGTTCAAGTTCGGAAAGAATGAGGTGAGGAGCCTACAGCAGAGAACAACAGCAAACAAATCAAAACATCAGATGGAGCTTTCAAGGCTGTTGCTACCTCGCCCTCCTGATTCACTTCCAGCTTATGTATCCCCATTCAGAGTAATGGGCCAATAAAATGCACCTCCCATCCCTCCCTGCCTCCTGTACATTGCTGACAGCAGATTCTGATCAACTACTAGTACTGGTCAAAGGTCACTTGTGCTCAATGCATTCTTTGTTGCCTAGTAACGTTTGGACAATACTTGTTAATTGATCATTTGCAACAGGGTTGAATATCAGAATTGTTGTGTTGTTTATCCTGCTATAGTAACAGCCATTATACTAAAACTGACCTGCAGCATTTTGGAAAAGCAAACTTAATAATGCGTTGTCAATATGTGCACTCTGCTCACAATTGAAGCCAATTAATTGCATCTACTTGTTGAATCAGGTCATTGTTTTCTGGAGCTGATTCATTTGAAAACATCCATGTTATAAAGGAATTTATAGTTTACTTAGATTATGACGACAACACCAGACATTGTTTGTAATTTACTTTGAAATACTTGCTTATAGTCACAGCAGTTTGAGGATAAAGATGTGTCAATATAAGATTAAAGCCTTTCCATCTTTTAATTCACAAAAATAAATTGAATATGCTAATCAAAACAGTATCAGATCAGATAATGGTAAGATCAAATTTCCTCTTAAAATTGAATTTTATTTTTGTACTGTTTTTATAGTTACTCTACCTCAAAGAAGATTTTGTTCATTTGTGTTTAAGAAAAATGCACAGAAATAATTTTAATGTGTTATTGAGGTATTTTGTAGACACCTATAAACCTATAAACCTGTTGTAGGTTTGAACAAAATAAGTCAAAAGTAAAACCACAAAACATGTAAATGTCAGAAGTTTGATATATCCATCTTAAATAAAAAGTACCAATATCATTATTGGCATCAGAGATACAAGCCATGGATTTACTTGGTATCGGTTGGACCAACCCAAAGTATTGATAAAATCAGTACCACATTTATTGCATCAATGCTAGCACGAAAAGATCTGTAATTTTTTCAGACTCCTTTTTGACATTCTTTTTACTTTTTGTCAATGCCAATGTCAATTTTATTTAAAAGCACTTTAAAAACAGATTTTAACTGCACCAACAGTACTCATAAAATGCTTTTTGTATTTTATCTTTTCTTCATCTCAAAAAATTGTTTTTATTTGCTCTCAAACTATGTTTTGTTTTATTTTCATTTTTGCTTAAAGTCCAAACATCATATTTGAGTTTGTGGTTGTGAGAAACTGGAAACGTTCAAAGGGTAAGAATATTTCCACAAGGTGCAAAGGGCAAAGGGCCTGTCAATCTATTTTTATGATGAAACACGTCGTCATCGTCATCATCATCATCATCATCAGCATCATCAACATCACTGTGGAAATTCACAGGAACACATGGCTCAGCTGTCATCCTGGCCACGCCATCAGACAGTCTTTTCAGGTCATCCCTGCTCTTCCTCAAGAAGCAGTGACTAAATGATCTTAGCAACAAAACTCAAACACACTCAGTTATTGAACATGTATTTGAATCAGTTCAATACTTGAATTTAAGAGAAAGCACTGAAGAGAGGTAGAGAATGTCAATGTTGAATGTGTATGAAAAGGCTGGTAGGTTCCCAGGTATTCTCTCCTTTAAAACTAAGCAAAAGACATGTAAACTGCAGGCTGTCAATATTGAGTGCACCTACACTGAAATATTATCTTCTACTTAAACAGAATAGCTGAGTGACACATTGTCATCTAGTGATCAGTCCCAGTAGCTGGGCCTGAATCCTGTGGCTTTTTTAAATGGACCATAATAAAAAAACATTGGGTAGATGTTTCATAAGATGCTCACATGTTGAAAGAAAATCTCTTCTGTCAGTTAGAATGCAGCAGCAGATATTTTCTTGTCTGACAAAGATGACTCGGGTTCACTCTTACAAGTGTAACTCATTTGCATAAACAGTCATTATGAATTGCTTTTTAGAGCTAGCACTGATCTCTCCTTCAGTCATGTATAATCACTGGAGCTGCTTCCACTTAATCCTGAGAATCAAAGAGGTTCCACTTAAGAAATGTAAAAAAAAAAGCTGTTTCCTTTAATCAGGAATACCGGGGGTACCTGCATGCTGATTGGCTAAGTGGAAGAACCAGAAGAAGAAAAAAAAGAAGACAGAAAAAAAAAACAGAAAGGCACCAACCTAATTAACAGAATAGAAACTGTCACACAAAAACTAAAAAAATAATTTAAAAAAGTAGTTACCAGCTTGAACAACATAAAACTCAGGAATGATGCAAAGTGCAAACACAAAAAATGACAAAGCATCTCAGTTTGTATGTTTTCTACAGACATGTTGAAGTCAGACAAACATCACATTTCTTTCTTTCTGTCAAAAAGACATTTTTCTGGAAATCTTTCATTTAGATGCAGTTTTAAAACCTAAGTGTGCCTTACTCTTTAACAGGTGGAAGGGGGTTTCACCTGGTTACCCTGTCAAATAATTGTCATTAACTTTACTCTTTCACATGCAAACTGAAAATGATATTGTGTGACAAAAAAAACTCTTTAGTTGTTTAGTTGTTTCCCTAACCTAACTATTAAACAGCCTGATCATTTAGGCCAGTCATATCGGCTTTGTGGGCAGCTCCATGAGGACAGATCTATTCAATCTAATTCTATGCTTTGTGCGGACTGAACAAATTCCCAGGATTGTAAAACTTAAAGAATTGATATTTGTGATACACCCAAACTCATAATTACTTTGAATAATGTGTATCTTTTGTTCGCTATTTTCTCATCTGCTGGATTGATGACCCGGTTGGGTCCATTCTGTACTGGAATCTACAGAGTAAACACAGGAAGGCTAACTTTACCCGAGTTGTTGTTTATCATATTGCGTTTGGTGTAATGTTAGATAATGTCACACTGTGTCACTGATGGCCGTAATAAAAAAAAAAAAAAAGTGAGGCGAGTCTCAATCTCTTCTCACATAATGAAAGAAAAGTGCAATGAGAAAAAGCTAAACACAACTTCATTACAGCTTCAGTTTTTATGCACAAAGTGTCTAAACCTCATTGCTGGCTAGTAAGGGAAAGATGCTGGGGGAAACAGGAGAGACAGGCAGCACTGGGAACTCTTTTAAATGCTAACAGAGCTATTGCTACTGCCGCTAGTACTAAATGTAAAACCACCGACACGACACTGGACTGATGACCGGACATTAAACGGCTCTTAAGAATGGACACAGAGCTACTTACGCAATCACAGTCCGATCAGAGGTATGTGCTGTTCATTGTATATGATTCATTGCTTCACTTATGAAGCTGAAGGTGACAGCAGCAGCACAAACATGAGCTCCTTCTGCCAACTCTTTCCTCTTCCTCTGTTTGGTCCTCTTTATCTTCATCACCTCTTGTGATTTCTACATTTCCATCGATTTTAGTGTGCTCTGGTTCAAATTGAAAAGGCTTAATGACATTACTCATTGCTGTTATGGCTGGATGGAGCTAGTGCAGTCGGACCAAGTAGACGTCATTTCCCCAGAATGCATTGCAGAATGAACATGGCAACGTTCATGTGGCAATAGTTTATTGAAATTTATAAAATCTAAACAGCCTCCTGTATTATTACTGTGTGGTTTTTACTTTTAAAGTGCATATTTCTCAAGTCTGTTGTTACAACTAATCATGGTTCCCTGTAAAAAAAAAAGTATTGGTCAATGCTAAACCTCAGATATCGGTATCAGTATTGGAAGTGAGAAAAGTGGATTGGTGCATCCTTAATTAACATTCCATATCTGCCTCAATTCATATGGAAATACTGGTACTACATTAACAAACATGTTATAGGGTGTGTAATGAGTATAGTAGCAAAATAATACACCTTCACGTGATTTTGATCTTTCTGCGAGTGAAGCTAAAAGCAATTGCTGCCAAATGCATTAAATGCCAAGAGTTTCCATATTTACTATTATCCTGAATGTGCTAAAGGGAGGCTCCATAAGCTCTGATTGTTCATTTCACTTAGCAGCTGTTACAATTGTTTTGTTGGCAAACGTTGACGCTATGGGCTTTTAAAAATGCAGCATGAGCTCTAAATGGGTCAGCTGTCACCATGTTGCATGTTTTTAACATAAAAATAGTGGAGGCAAAATGTGTAAATTGTGGTTATACACATGAAAAGAATATGTTTTTTTTTTTAAATATCTGCCTCAAACTCTAAGGAGAAACTTCAGAAATCCTAAAGCATCTGAAACTCTTCCTCTTCATGTATGGGTTATATATATATATTCTATGCTATATATTTTTAGTATGTAAAAATATATGCTAAAATCTTATGGTGACAAAAATGTAGCACCAGAGTTCAGGATGAAAACTACCGTAATAAAATACTCAAATGCATTTTTTGTTATGTTTTTGATCCACAACAAAAGCCAATCAACAGCCTGCAAGTTACAGTTCGAATGTCCGTACCGCCGTGTGTAAACAGAGGTGTGCAGGTTAAGTTACCAGCCTGAGGGAGAAACATAATTAGCATGCAACCTTGTACGATCCATGTTTTCAGGATACAAAAGCACAAACAGTGGAGAGTTATGCTGGGTCACTATGGGCTGTTTCTGCCTGAGGCTCTTCCGAAGTCTGCTCCTTGCCTGACCAAAGTGAAAAACTCACAGTCTGTACTTTACAACGCCCACAAATTCTTTTAGTTCAGACTTTTATTTTTAACCATGAATATAAATACCAAACCTACAGCTATCGAGACAACCAGTTATCAGGTTAGTCATGCAACTCTTTTGTATTTTTTGGAACTATTAAAGTCATTTAAAAGGGGATCTGATTGAAATCTGATGGTCTACATGTTGTCTGATTATTAAGTCTAATAACTAATTAGCTTTATTAAAAACATAGACAGACCTATTAACTGTGGTCAACATGCTCTCAATCCCATGCATCCATCATCTTTGATATCTTTAATTACAGCTCACTCATACAAGGTTCAACAATCTTTTTTTGTTTTAAACAATAAATATTTATATTGTGACTTTTTCTGAAATGACCACCAAAGATGCAAAGATATGCAAGGATAAATAAGTATAGATGATGTGGTTTGCTATTATATGGTGATGTAAAAGTAATAACAATAGTGGGAAACATGAAATGAGCTCATACAGTGCAAAAAAATATTGATCTATTTTCTTTGAAAATCTCTCATTATTCTGTCATTTAACAAATAGATATAATCTTGGTAATCCCAACAGACCTAAAACAGGAAAGGTATTTTTAGACTTAATGTCAAATAGTGAGGAAAAAAAAAAAATATTTGCCATGTATGAAAATATCTGGTTTGACCTGAATGACCAAATCGTGAGCATGGAATTTCCTCATTGCATGATAACCTGAGGTTTGCATTGTGATACTTATAAGTTAATGATTAGAGTGTGATGTTCAGGGACCAACAGTCTGGGTTTCTGATACCGATCCATGTCACAATAGACACAGGCATGAGTATTTTTAGCTGCCAAGTAATACAATCTAGAGTTTGCTTCAACCTAAAAAGAAAGACATGAATACTTCATACCTCCTGGTGGGTTATCAATCTCTGCCACGTGGCATTAACAGTAGGGTTACTGATTCGGTTTATTTTCTCATTTCAGAAATGCACCATGGAGCCTGCCTGTCTCTGTTGCTGCCTCCACTTCATGCTCCCATTTATCTGTTAAATACAATAAAAAAGATCACCATGAATAATTTTGATAGATTCCCTTTTTGTTCCTACTTGTTTTATTTATAGTGGATTTAACACCATGAATTTATATTTCACCCCGATTCACACAAATACCCCAACCTTCAGCTACTCTACTCATAGATAGCTGTTGCTAACTGTGAGACCACCATTTTTATGTAAAGTCATGTTAACACACCTCTGAGATTAGACATGGAGGAGCTGTCAGCCAGCCGCCAATCCCCCGACCTACAGGCTCCTGTTTTACTCAGGACACAATCACAGTCATTTTCTCCAGTTTTATTCCTTTACCTAATGTGGCTCAGCTTGCAGTAAGACAAAATGCACAAAGCTGTCTTCCACATCACCCATCCTTTTCTGTGAGTGTTTAAATAAAAAGACAAAGAGATTATCTAATCATGTGAAATATACATATTCCACCTGGAATGTTCTGCAGAGGGTGTAATCTCTTTTTTAATTTGGAAATCAGTTCTGCAATCTGATTTCAGCAAACCATGACAGCATTGATTCTAAAGCATGATACAAATATGTCAGTTTTCACAATTAGGCTTTGTCACTCTTAAAAATAACAATTATAATAACAACTGCTAAAACAACTGTGTTTCAATAAAGGTCAAAACTGAATTCTGTTTTTGATTTTATATATTTGTATGTCCAACTGCAGAGGAGTCAGTACCTGCGTTTCCATTCACCATAAATTTGCGCAAATTGCAATTAGAAAAATCAATTCACTTAATGGAAACACTACAACTTAAAAAAAAAAAAAGAAAACTACGTTGTTTGATCAAAAGTTTTGTCCCTAAGACAAAATGTTTTTATTATTTTTTTTGCTATATTGAAATGTATCAACGGCTGGATGTTACTACTGGCAGAAACGACGAAGAAGGCAACAGGAAGTGATAGGAGGATGATGGCACAGCATATGCTTGTTGTGTGAACAAAGAGATTCAAGTATAATTTTAACTGCATTATTTAATGTGAACACAGCAATTGAAAAATGTTGCTTTTCCAATATTGGTGGAATATCAAAGTTTGTAATGGAAGCACAGCTAGTTCCTCATGTCTCTGGTAATTATTTGGCTTCCGTTTTATGTTTTGCAGTTCAGTACATTGTTAAACATTTTATACTCAAAGTTGCTTTGTTGAATTGATTCTGGTGCTGGTTTGTCCCACTGCTATGGTTTTTTCCAGTCTGGTATGAGAGAAAAATTACCTTGGTAGCTGAGTTAAAGCATGCAAATAGAGAGGAGGCAAGTGTTTCATCAGATTAACTCAGCTGTCGTTCAGCTGTAGATTGTTCTCCACCCTCAATAATGACCACCTTGTGATCTGAAGCAATATCCCAGCCTAAATCATTAGTAATGATAGGAATAATAGTAAAAAAAACCCTCCTTCCTTAACGATATGTCTGATAATTAGTGTCGCTCTATGTCAGCGAAGGTGGGATTATTAATTCTTTGACAGATGCTTTAAAGGTCATTTTTCTGCAGTTTGCAGAAAGAAGCAATTGAAATCCCTTTTAATATCCAGCATATTATAATAAAAAGCTAGACAAAAAAGAGAAAAGTATTTCATAATGAATTTGCTTCTGCTGCTTTCATCATGCATCTTTCAATCAGCAAGTTTTGAGCGTCACTTCATCACCATAATGGCAAACAGACTGCAGCCGAAATGAGAAAAGTGTAATCCATGCTGATAACAAGGTAAAACTGAACCTGAGTGTAATCAAGCTATTTCAGGCTCCGTCACAAATCACCTCCTGCCTCAGACTTAGCTTCCATGATACAGGAGGAATAATCAGCTAGTCGAGATAAAGGCGGGGTAATCTGTCTTCGAACTGCAGGGCAGCGGGGTTTCCAAGCTGCTGCCATACATCCCCTCCTTAGGCTTTAAGAATGCAATCCATCATTTAACATGCTAAGTAGGCCATGGATTTTAACACAAAAGATAACATAGGTGTTGGGTTATCAAGCATTTTTGAGGACGTGTGTTTGTGTGTGGACAGGGAATTCACCGTTATCTAATTCAGACAGAAAACTGACCAAAGATATCACCCTGAGATCAACATAAATACACTAGCATCAGCTGTTGGGCTGGATTCTTATGGGTAGATGCCATTTTATTCTGAGGATTTAAGCACAAAGTTTGACATTTCTGCTGTGAGAGGACTTCATTGGCACAAACAACTCTATTGACCCTTTGCAGCTGCATCATTTAATCATGCGAAGTGCCATGACGGACATCAGCAGTGAGGGATGGGGGTATTGAACAGAGTCACTGAGATTGTTTTCCCAAGTTGTTTTTGTTAATACAATGATGGCTTCTGTTTATTCGAGTTGAGCTAATTTGTCTGTGAATGTAGCACACCTTGATGGGGCTCATAGACGGTTGGATTAGAACTCGACCCATACTTCTTCCCTCTTGATGTGTTGATCAATTTGCAGACTTTGCCTAAATTCACACCACATCACTGTCATAAATGGCGCCACCTTACATCAGACCAGACCCGTTTTAAAACAACTAATCAGAGCCAGGACAAAGGTCTTAGCACTGTCAATCGATCTTGTGTATGCGGTTCTAAATGTGCTATTGGTGGGGAGACACAATTCCACAAAAACAGCTTATCTACTGTCATCGATGGCCATGCTAACTAGCCTTAGCATTCATGACAGGCTCAACAGTCTGGAAGTCGCTCTTGGGTATCAAAGAGAAACTGGACAGTGTGAGCAGGTGATGAATTAGATTGGAGTCTGAAAGGTCAAACAAACTCAGATAAATGCTCTATAGGAAAATGGTCAAATATTTCCTAAAGCTTATTGAAATCTTCAACATTATGGTTAAAGCTGCCAAGGGTAGAACAAGTCCATTATAAAGGCTGTATGTAAAATGGAGTGCCATTAAAGGCTTGTGCAGTGTCAGGCTATTGAGTATCTGAATTCCAGCTGTGATCAGTCTCTCAGGGTCCACTTTGCACTGCTTCTAAGTACAGATCCTGCACAGATGCAATTTCTGTTACCAAGGAAACAAATGATCACTGATGCATCTAATCACTTTGTGTCTGTTGCCCTTTTTTGACAAGATGATCATTTACTTGAAGATTTCACTTGATGGGGCTCCAGATGGGATTTAAAAGCCTGCAGGATTGTGCAAAATTGACAGAAGACAGTTGATTGTATGAAGCTGCATTAGATTTAGCCTGGAGTTATGGAAACCAAAGGTTCAGAGGGACTGTGACACAGTGTAGATACAATCTGTAGACTGGCAGCTTCTACTCTTCTTTACTAATACTCAGATTAATCATAAATTGCTTTTAAGTCTTCTGCTCATTTATCCAAGATATGAAGACACTTCTCAGATATTAACATATGCCACACAATCCTTCAGTCTCTTAAGACTGTACACCAACTACTCCTGGTTTTTAATATTCTTGTGCTCTGCAGCCTCCTTTTTCTGATGTCCTTGAAGATTTTTAATGAAGTTCAAGTAAGCCAACTGTAACAGCCACTCTACTATCTCCTAGGACTCCTGGAATCATGCTTGCTGGACTGTGAGACAGGCTTTGAAGGCCCCAGGTTTCAGCTTCTGCACAGGCACAGTGTTCTTTCCAGGTCAAGCTTCATTCTTGTTCCTCTGGCAAAAAAACAGCTGATTCAAGAGCCCAAAAAGTTCCAGTTCTGAACCCACAATCCTCAGTACAGATTCAAAATATTGAAAATATCAGTATCAGGCAAATGCTAGCTTGGTAAGATCAGTACTTTAGTTTCAGATTCCCTCTTGAAATTCTATTTTTTTATTTTTGTATGTTTTTAATAGTTTCTCTACCCTGAAAAAAAAAAGATTTTTATAGTTCACAGTTGAGAGCAAACTGGAGCTGATTTTTCTTGTGCTTTTGGGTCAATATTGGTGCTGGTTAGCGATGAACAATGTACTGCAAATGTATCGTAATGATGATATTACCATTCAAGCAACATTCATTTCGCAAAGGACTGCTTGGAGCACATTTTCTGAACATGCTAATGTAATCTCTATCCTGTTGGAGAGTAAAGACAGCAGATTCTCACTCCGTACAAGAATAGCCTAAGATGCTAAATGTCAGAGTAACGGACGCTTATCTAAGAGATGAAAGAAGAAAACAGGTACATAGACATGTACCTGTTTATACATAGAAATAATATTCAATTATTTCTTGCATCCAGAAATTTCACGCATGCGCACAACAGCAGGGGACAAAGAGATGATTCTTTTACTTGCTATCTGGCTGCCATGGTAAAACACTCTCCTTACCTCCATCTCCAAATTTCATTTTGTTGTTAATTTAGTGCAGTAAACCACAGAAACAATAAAATAACACATAAAAACCAGTCACCAATTCAAAACCACTCATATTTTTGTTTTTTACCTCCTTGTCATCTACGCTACACACAAACCCGTTGTCATAACAACTAATTGACAACAGCTCTACTTGCTGACAGAGCAGAGATTATGTTCAAGTATATTATGATATAATAATACATACAACACCAAAAAAAAGAACATTTCCCACACTAATAACAGAACATTTAATCCTTTACAGTGTTATGTTTTGAGGCTTGATGTTTATTTTCCGATTCTTAAGAAGTAATCACCTGAACAGTGGTTTAATTAGCTCACCAGCTAATTTAAACACCTCTTCTACTGTTGGTGTGACAGTCATCCTAATAGGGAATTCTGCAGCACATCTAATGTTAAAGTTGACATAGTCAAGCTAGCATAACTGATCTACTTTCCTCTCTTGTTATATTTTCTTACTTCAAACTTTTGACTGATCTGTGAAATGTGATTTGTAGTTGTCATAGTGCTGACAATTAACCAAACACTGTGTCCCTTATTCTTTTACACCAGGCCCAATTTCAAGACGTTGAATTATGAAGTCAAATTTCTTTTAAGTCATATTTGACATGTAGAGTATTTTTATAACACATGTAACATACCTGATTGATATAAAATGTCACTCTGAGGCTGGAAAATCCACAATATTGTCTCTTCATACGGTTCTTGTGCAAGTTGTTTGTTGCAAACACCAAAACATTAAACATTATTTAATTTGTCGTGCTGATTAAATAATTTAGATCTATCTATGTTCATCTGGATGGATAGTTGGATGGATGAACAGATGGATATATTATTTTTGACTGAGTAGAGATTGAACTTTGAAACAAATACATAATGTTTATTTTCAAACCCTGAAAAAAAAAAAGAATAATGCATTTCTTTTTGCCAGCAGATCCTGAGGTCTAATCCTTGATGCTGGGTATGGAGGAATATTTCAAGGACATTTGGGTGCTGCCTGAGGGGCTTCATTTCAGTGGCTATTTGGTTTCCACCATCTGCATCTAATCGATACTTTCAGAGCATCAGCAGCTCTTCTTGCTGTGTGGAAGGACCATAACTTTTCAAGAAGTCCAGCGCCGGAGTGATACTTCCCATCTTCTCTTTCTTCTCCTCCATTTCTCAAGGACAGGGCAGTTGGGAGCTGATACCATGCTGCAACCTGATCTATATTCTGGACAGACGGTGTACTAAAGGGAGAGATAGGCCTCTGTTGAGCATACCTGCCCCACTTTTCTCTAAAACCTCCTGAAGCTTCCACTACAAGTGAGCATCAGATAAATCTGGCTGCTGAGAGGTGAAAGGCTGTGCACAAACAGCTTTCTACTCCGAACATCTCCTTAGTCATTCAAAGGCTGTTTTCACAGTTTTTGTCGCTCTGCTACTTTATCTTCTCAACTGACACAGCAATTCATTTTCTTGTACTGCTCCTGTTTTATAAAATTATGATTAGAACCATAAACGTACTAAGACTATGCTCTTTATTTTCAATATAATGTTCTGGTTTTAAACAGAAATTTCTGTTATTTCCTTCATTTTCGATCACACATCCGCTCTCTGTTGTAAATTAGAGTATTGTTAAAATTTATTTCAAACTACTGTGTTTTTCGGACTATAAGCCGCTACTTTTTTTCCCACGCTTTGAACCATGCGGCTTTTCTATGGATTTTTCTTCAACCGCCATGGGGCTCTTTAGCATTGGAAGTCAAAATTGGAAATCAAAGAAGAGAGTGCTGATTTTCATTTAGAACAAGCACATGCTAGCAGCAGGCACGACGGAGAAATTTCTTTAAACTCATACCCTCTCATCATAAAAACTACACAAAGTTCATATGATGCAGCTTTTAAGTTGAAGGCTTTTGATCTAACAGTACAGATCGATAGCCGCCACTGGTTTCGGCGTGAACGATTCGGCGTTGGAGACACAGGGTTGCATCCTTAATAGCAGATTTATTAAGGACGCGTTCTTGTGAAAAACCAAGAGCGGCGGAGATACCAGCTGCTTACATATGTACGTTTTCAGTTGTTTTTAAAAAACTTTGTGGGTGCGGCTTATAGTGAGGTGCGCTCTACAGTCCAGAAAATATGGTACTCATAGTAGATGGATTCCCCACTGGGAAATTGGGAGCAACTCCAGCTAACCCCAGCGAAGATTTGAACACATATGACCGCTCCTCTTATCAGCAACAGTAAACTATTGAGGAACTGTGTTTATTTTACTAGACTCAAGTGTAAGAGTGCATCTATAATAAATGCTACATGTAGTGTATTCGAGTCCAATCTGAACAAATTAAAAAGTGTTTGCTTTTGGTAAGTAAAGCTTAAGCTTTAAGGTAAGGTAAGGTAATTTTACTTATATAGCACATTTTCAGCAACAAGGCAAATCAAAGAGCTTAAGTGATGTTTGTAAGAGGAACTGCAAATAATGTGAAGTTATTACCCTCGATGTGACATCGGACCCAGACTGCTCACACCTTTTGCTTTGCTCTCTGCTTAAGCATCAGATCCTCCCCAGAGCAGAGCCTGGTGGGAATGCTGAGGCTTGTTACCACGGTCACCGATGACTGCAAATAAACAGTTTTTCTGCAATGATATACTGTTTCTCTACCGACAATACATATGCAGCAAGCCAGCAATCATGAGCAGTGTATACATGAGCATGATTGACAGTGCAAAGACCTTTCTCCTGCCTCAGTGTCTGTTTCTGACCAGGAATCCTGTATTTCTGCAGATGGCAGTAGAACCACAAAGACTGGGCAAAGGAGCTTAATTTTTTCATAGATTATCTTTCTCATGGTTTATTGTGACATGACAGTTTTAGTAAACCACCTAAAAAGAAAAAAAAAGCTGATTTTAATCAGAGTTTTTATGAGATTGTGGCACAGGAAGCGATGCAGCCTTTAAGCATGCTATTTTTTGTTTTGCACATTTTTCTCAGAAGACATTTTACAATTACTCGACATCAGTCAGCATCACTAAGGGCCATATATTGTGTCAAATATCTACCCATGTCTTTAAGAGTCAGTATTATGGACTTTCAACATTCAGTTGTTTCAGGTCCTCAATTCAGTAATCAAGCCAGTTGTACACACCTGTGTTTCACAGTCTCATTTACTCTACTCACCTGTTTTAAATTTCTATGTACTCTCAGTTCCTAGATTCTATTTCAGTTTTTGCTTTTTTGAGAAAATAAATCAAATTAATGCCACACTTCAACAGTTGTCTGTGGTTTGGTTCTCAAAGGCCCACCATGTCAGCACCTTTGAAATGTAGGGTTCCTTCACTGAGTTAAAGTAGAATAACACTAAAATGGTGTCAAAATACGTAAATACCATGATTGGCTGCACCTCTGCTATTGGAGCATTTTGTTTGCTGCTCTGCTGCTTTTGAAAGCTAAGTGGCCACCATATAATCCTGTTAGAGATTGGAGTGTGATTCATGATTTTTAGTGGATGTCATCCTTTTTTATTCTTCCTTCATTTTTCATGTCACTGTTCTCTGAGTGCAACACTGAAATAGCCTTACACTCTAAGACTTCACTAATGCGCTGTGTGAAATCTCATCGTGTTCAAAGGAATTCCTCTTACTGCTTGTCTGAGAGCAAGACTGGAAACCCAACAAAAGTATTTGGAGAGCGCTTACAATATATAGCTGCATGTTTGTTCAAGACAAACTAAAATAGTATATTATGATTCTCAGTAAAGATTAGTTGATTTGGTAAGAAACATTAGAAACCTGAAATTAAAGAAAAAAAAGGAAATAACTTTCCTATTTTTGATAAAATCACTACCGTAGAATTAGAAGCCAAGCCTCAAACGTATTTCAAAATCAATGTGTGGCTATCCCATAACTTTCCCAAGCAGAAAAGAAGAATTTATTATCCTTGTAGCTAAAAATGAACTGGAGTCAACACACAGCTCCACTTATTACAGCGAGAAACTAAAGATCAGGCCTAAAATCTGGATGCAATGATAGAATCTCCAAAAACACAAGAAGTCAATGACAGTCAGCCTTCTGTCACCTGGAGAACATTTCGAGCATTAGAACTAATGTCCCAGCAAGATTAAGAGAAACTCATACATATGTTTGTCTTCAGTCCCATTGATTATTGCAAAAGTGTCTTCACAGATCTACCTAAAAAATCCTTCTGCACCAAGATCCACTCAAAAAATGCTAACAAAAACGGAGTGGCGCCAGATTTTAGTGGTTGCAGGATTTCTTACTTTATTTCAGCAAAAGACCTTCTGCTAGCGCTAGACTCATATTGTTTTTTACTGGTTGTATTTAACCAAAATGCCCTGCGCTGTAGTCTGCTTTGTACTTTTGAAGCAGTCTCTGGTCCACTTGGCGTTCACATGCATTCAAATCACACTTCAACAAAACTGAGATCTATGTTTATAGGCGGAGCTGTGTTTGGTGAATGTGGTTCACATCACAGTTCAGTTGCACATGGACACATCCTCAAATGAACCAGACTTTCTAAGCAAACAAACCAGAGTTTGATTAAAGTGGACTCAACAGGGCTTGTATGAATTAAATTGAATTCCAGCAAAACATTGTGAGGAGCCTCTGGAAGAAAGCCCAAAATACTACTGACAAAAACACAAAATGAGTTGAAACTTCTACATTTAAAGGAAGGTAAAAACCGAGACAAACGACCCGTTTTGTTTAGAAGGTGATCCAGTTACACAGACGATTTACCAAACAGCAGCTACTTAATGAAAGACTGACCCAACCATGTTTAAGCAAGTTTGTTAACCTACTTTGTTCAATTTTCTTTCAATTTCTGCTTTAGTTCCAAAGAAATTCACACTGAATTTCACTTCCACTTCTAAATGTCCTGTTTGCTTTAGCTGCTTAGCTGCTCCTCCTGACTTGCTGTCCCAGCCTGCAACTAATGGGATTTTAGACAGCTGGTAGGGAATTGCTTTCGGTTTCAGTTCCATAGGCGGTCGATTGCTAATACAACCGTACAGCTTGCTTGTCCAGTGAAGCTCACGTTGATTGTTACTTAATAGAAAAACAGTTGAGAAGCAAGTCACAGGAGCTGCGACAGCATTGTTCATCTGAAACATTCAATTTGCCCTGGATTCATCCTAATGCAGCAGTCCTTGTAGCTCTGGATTGGAGGGTTTGCTGCAAGACACCTCCAAGTCTCAGAATGTACTGATTGATTTAGGATTCCAGGAGACAAATCCAGCTCTTTGGCAATTTTTCACAACTTCCCAGTTTTATCTGTGGCCTTTCCATGCAGAATGCAGTACGGAGGAATTGTCTGTTATCAATGTGGCTACTAAAGCCTTTAGCTGGATGTCAATGGAACACACCTGACCAAACTTGCATGTAGGGGAAATGGTGTTAATGATAAAATTATGAACCAATTGTGGCAAAGAGCAGCAGCTTCAGGCTCTTCCCAAAAAAAAAAAAAAAAAAAAAAGCCTAGAAACCTTGAACTTCTACTCGTTGTGTTGAAGCCAAACATTTTAATAGATTTTGTAGAATTTTATCTAACAAAGTGCATAATGGAGAAGTGGAATGAAAACGGTTCATGGCTTCCAGAAAAGTGTGGAGTGTGTTGGTATTCAGCCCCGATTTACTCTGTTACCCTCAAGAGTGGTGACAAGAAATTGTTTTTCAGTTTACCAAGAACCATGCAGGGAGCATCATCATCTGATTAATATTATTATTCTTTTTCACTGCAAAAACACAAGATCTTACCAAGTATTTTGGTCTAGTTTTTAGTACACTTGTAATAATACCAAACTAACTCACAAGTAACTTTTCAGCAAGATAAAACTGTTAAAATACTGGTTATAAGTGAAATATTCTCCCAGTGAAACTTGTATTTTTTCATCAATATTAAGGAATTATTGACTAAAAACTCCTACATCTTGCTGAAAAGTTACTTGTAAGAGTTTGTCATATTTCAAGTTTACAAAGATGTTTGCCAATAAACTAGATCAAGTACTTAGCATAATTTTGTGTCTTTGCAGTGTTTATTATATAATTATCTCTTTTTTATTTTTTTTTTCCACTTGATTTACAAACTCATTTGCCTAAACACAGGAAGTCCCTCCCACCAAGTCCAGAAGAAGCAATTTAAGATTTTTTTTTCCTCCAAGTAGCAGCTCATCTTTCTTCAGTCAAAAACATATCCAATTAAGGGATAGAGAGACATGTTTTACACTTTTATAAGCATATTTTCATTTTATATTTCATGGTTTATATTTTACTTTTAAATAACTTTGGCTATGTTGGTGCAGACGACAAAATAATTTAGACGTGAATTTCACAAAAGAGACAAAACGATTGTAAACAGTTTAGAAAATTTATTGTAATAACTTTTTTTGGCAATATCAGACAGATATTATCAGAACAGATGATGAGTTTTCTGCATGATGATTTTTTATTTTCCTTGTGTTGCTTGAAAATTACCATTAACTTTTTTCAGCTTTTAAGTGAATCTGCGTGGAGCAAACAGTTTGGGTTTTGCAGAATGAGGATTTGGTCTGGATATGATTTACATAAATATTAACAGGGTTTTTTCTAAATGCTTGGACAGAAACAGTCGCTTAATGCTTGGGACAAATTTCATTTGGAGTAAAATTACCATCTTTTCTGAGAGAAAACAAATCTAACAACTTTTTCTGTTATTGGAGACTTTGGGGACATGGGTCGTTCTGCGTTAGATAATGATATACCTGAATGCAGGTGTGACAGACTTCAAGCTGTTCTGTAGTAACCAATAGGTAGATTCAACTGTAGTAGCCACCACTACTAAGGAGCACAGCATGAAAACAGTTTTAGGCCAAATATTGCAGAATTAAACAAATTCAAATAAAAATGTCACAATCTGCACAGTAACAAAAGACCTTAAGGACCAATTTATTCCATGTATCTATGGGTGTTAGCTACTCTTTAAGGAATGTTTCCTGTCTCAATTTAAGGCATAAAATATAATCACCACCAAAGGAGATTCATGACTTTGGGTGGCCCAGTTAAAGGCCAAAACAACACAAAACATTAGGTTGTAAAGAACAGACAAAGTGTGAGTCTGTAGATGTTTAAAGCTCTGAAAAGCCAAATGTGGTCTGATGGACTCCAACCTAGTCATTTCATTTTGCCTTACATAAATTCTTTGCTGGTTCAAACATAATGATAAAGGCCTTGATTATATGATTATTCCAATATACACATAAATATAATTAAATTACACTTTATTTTTTAACTTTTGCAACCTTTTGGATGTAGGGAATGCAGTAAAAATATGTAAACCATTAGCCATGCCTGAACTTTATATATTTTTTCAAATTCGATGGAAAAATAAAATTCACAGCTCAAGCTAATATGGTGCAGTTCTGTTGTTTCACACAGTTGGTGCAAAACTGCAGCTGCACCATTTCTCTCTCCTTGTTTCTGTCCGTTGTTTAAAGTGATGATCTGCTAGCAGTGCTGCTGAATCACGGACACTTTGCTTCATAACTTAATGCATGTTCCTGGAATTGATTGAGATTAAACTCATTGCTCTTCCCAACTGAGCCGCTCTCTGCTCAGTCCGTAGTCCACAACTAAATGCTAAATGTTGTTTGCAATTTTCAGTGACATAAATCACGAGCCGATCAATGAATGAGGTCAGCTGTCAGTCAAATGGTTTCGGCGCCGTACCTGGTTCAGTCCTGCTAGCTCTACCCCTGAAGTAGATCCGAAAATCTGAGAATACTCCTAATCCAAAAAATAATCTATCCGGGACCAGACCGGTCAGAGGCGGTCTAGTGGAAAACCACCTGTAGATGTTTACATCGCAACATGACTTCTATTGTGTTTCTACAAACTTTTTCTTGGGACCCCCTGTTCATGTTCTCAGTGCCTGAAAGATCTAAATGTTCAAAAACAGCAAATTTATATTACAACTTAATATTAAAGGGGTCAGACGTTAGACACTGGAAAACGTTTCATTTTTGCCAGATAGTAGCAGGTCAGATCCTGACCAGACAAAACCAAGATAACTCAGGTTGCTTGTAACACACATTAACCCAAGAAAACTAAAGGGAACAATGTAACAGCTTCATTTATTTAACACAAGAAACCTGCAATTTGCTTTTGTTTCACTGCAATGAAAAACTATGTAGCACTAATACACATATGATGATTTTCCACAATGCAGAGCTCCATAGCTTGGATTATGATATTCACGGGGAGAGAGTGACTGCTGCCTGCAAGGCAAATCCTTCCAAGATGGAATACTTAAAGCAGCAAATAAGTATTTTAATGATAAACTCAAGATTCTTTCATGTGCATGAAATTTAAAATAAATCAATAACAGCATCCAGGTATGTGCTGATCTATTGAGGGAGGCCTTTGATGCAAGATGCTTGTTGGCCTTGGAAGGTTTGCTAAAGAAAATATTTCTATTTTTGTATTTATGGAATGGGATTTCATGTTTATGGGACATTCCTTCCAAAACAGAAAAAATAAAGCTTTCAAAAATCCTTCAGTGCTGTACATATACACATATATAAAACAAGTTTTATGTGTCAGTTTTATGTAAATGTTATCAAAATCATACCTAGAGTTTATTTAATTCTTTCATGCATGTTTGCATGTTTTTGAAATTCTTTAATCTCCCAAATTCTTTAATCAACCATTCTGCTTCCACCTCTCAGAACACCAGCCCCCTCCTGCATACCTACTCGATTCCTTCAGACTAGCCAGCCCCAATTAGCAAACTGTGGAAATGCAAATCTGCTGAGCTCATTATATAAGCTACTGTTCAGTGAAACTTTGGTACAAACCTTGTTAAAGAACTAATAGAGAAGCCATGTTGTAATTGCTTCCTGGAGGCAGAGTTTCAGAAGGAGCAGGAGGTTTTAAAGAGACAGAGGCTCAATTTCAAGGTGTTAAATTAAGAGTGTTTCTGAGTTGCTCAGCTTTCACTGTGAGTATGTCAGAATTTCTACTCGATTAACGACCAATTTTTTTCTTTGCATCTGCTCTGCCACTGTGAAACCTTTCTGTTGCTTTCTGGAGTTTCTATTACATATGTTTGCAAAACTTTGTCAATATTCCGCTAATGTCAATAGTCAATGTAAATAAAAAACGCAACTTAAATCACACATTAATAAATTTGTTCATGCGATGAGTCATTATAAAACCGTCATCCTTCTACCAGTTCCTCTGTAATGGGGATTCAGATAAGCAGTTTAATGTTGCTACAGCAGAGTTTTGCTTGCTTCCTTCAGCTGCACTGGGACTTCTAAAAAATTGGCTGCTGGGTCTCCATGTGGCAGAACCACAGATGTTGAGCTCAGATCTTTCTGAAAGTTCATCAGCGCTTAATGATTGCACAAATATTTAAAAGTTACCCAGTGAAGTGAAGAACCCTCCTGCTGATGGAAACACCTGAGCAGTTTCATTGCTTGCAGCTAGTCAGAGATCTGTTAATGAGGGCATAAAGCAGTGCGGCAGCAGAGCTGTGTGCTCCCCAGGGGAGAATGAAATTACACAGCGACAAATAGCACACTGAGATTTTTCATGTTAAAATGACAGAAGCATGGTAGAAGGCATTTGAACTGTTGGCTGCTTGTAAGGCTGAGTGTTTGCTTGCAGTGTTCAGGACTCATGAGTTACAGTTCTCTGTTTTCTTACTGTTGAAAATTCAAGCCAGAAATAATCAGCACATGATTCTCATACAAACAATCACATACCAAGATAAAAACTTTACATTCATAATAATAATAAAATATATGTGGAAATAGATATACTCACACTAGTAAAAACCTTTCAAAATCACTCAACATGATAGCTTCTAAGTAATATATATGGGTTGAATGAACCTACTAGAGACCTGCAGGCATAACTGCAATGAAAGGCAGTTCTGGTAAGTATTGACTCAGGTGGATACCAACTTGAGGTGGAAACTTTGGGTAATTTTTATGGATTTAGGTTCTCAGTCTTGAGACTCAAAAAGCCTCCTGGCTGTTTTTTGTTTTTCTTCTGCTGATTCTTATCACAGCGAATAAAGCAAGGTTGCCATCAAGAACTTAAAAAAATGACTAGGTAAAATTATATTCTTGGAAGGCATGATTGACAATACTTAAACAAGAAAGCTATGTAACGCTGTTCACAAAAGTATTTGCATTTTAACAGAGACCATGGAGCTCGAGCGTTAACGTTTATTTATTGAGAATAATACTTTTAAATTGGTTTTGATTGTTTCAGCATAGATAAATTAAAATCTAAATTGTTTAACATTTCTACAAATACTAATCAATTATTCTTGGATATACTTGGAGCTCACTTCTGGATTCTGCAAAGTCTGTAATCTGCAAACAGCTACATATAGTTTTGGGCCTGGTCATATTTAAAAGTAAAATAAAATAAATATTACCTAAAATGGACAATAAGTATTTGTGTTTAGCTAAATATTCTGAAGGTCCAAAATTCAAGTGTTTTCTCTACTAAGTTTTTTTAGTTTAGTAATGTCTGCAGCTTGGAGCAGTACTTTGATTTTCTGGTTATGATTGGTTGTTATTTATCTAAGTAATTTAAGTATTAGCCGGGAACACTCAATGAAAAAGACAAGTCTGTGACTGACTTGTGATGTGGTTAATTTGCATACAGATATGAGTGAAAGGTGCCACACACAATAAGTTATAAAAATTCAAAGAGGGAAATAATCAGGTGCTGAGACGCCCAGTTCATTGCGTCAACTCTAAAACCTGTCTTTGCCATCACTGTTACTGATGCTATTAATGCACTGTGGGAAACACTGTAAAGAAAAGTTGACTTACTTTTTGAAAGGGTTTTTGGCACTTTAGTTATAGTAAAGTGGTCTTTAGTTATTAGATTAGACAGGAAATGGCAAAAAGTAAAGAGGGAAAGACATACAGCAAAGGTTCCCGGGTTGGTATTTGAAACCACTGCCTCCGTATGAGGTCCCAGCTCTACCTCTACCACACACACCACCTCAAAATACTGCTTAAAGTTCATAGTGGCCCACAGAAAGACAGAAAATTGAAATAAACTGTGGATTTTATATGAATTTTTGAATTTGGGTTCATATTGGAAATAATCATATCCTGTATATGACCATAGCCTGGGAATGAGGCCAGCTGATTTTGCAATGTGTGATGGCAGTTTTTGTAAAAAAAAGGTATATAGAAAAAGTCCAATTCAAAAAGTGAACATGTAAAGGAACATTCTACCATCACTGACTAAATACTTAGGATTGCCATAACTGTACCTGACCTACAAGGAAACACTTAGACTAATTTAATGTTAGACAACGTGACTTTCAAATGCATTGTATGTAAATATGTGGTTTTAGTTGATTTTTGTTTGCTGGTTGAAATGTCCCAGCTCAGGCTCCACTGTGGTGAAGCAAATGATCTGCTTTAAAACCATCATTTTAACAGCTAACTTTCGCTAAATATGGTATTAATGGTAATTTCTTATAGAACAGTAATGCTACTTAACATTAGGCTCACTATGGTAACCACTGCTAACCACTTCATCCCTGTTGCTAAGTAACCTCTGTTACAGGCTGTAGTGTATCAGCTTTTATGTCATATGTTGCACTTTTTATATGAATCAAATCCCAAATTCAACAGTAATCATTTCCAACACCAGCCTTTTGATGTATTTAGCCTTTGCTAATGATTCAGGCTGTAATTCTAAAGAAATAACTCATTAACACATGTAAATCTATATATGCAGAGGATTGAATTAGTCATTTAGTCAATCACATTGAACATAACGTCTGTTTTTATCTTTTTCTCTAATGTGTCTGGGTAAGCGCTCTGCAGGGCAGACTGCAGACAGATCAAACATCCTTTAAGACCCATGCATTATGAGATCATTGTTGGTGTAAAACTGACAAATCAATTGACCCAGCAGAACAGTACAAAGGGATGCAAATCCCATTACATGACATGTAAAATGGATCTTAGATTTGTACTGTCAGATTTTTAACACACTATGAAAGCCGGACCAAATGTTTCACTCCACTCTTCTCTGCAGTATGGATAAACTCTGAGAGCTTCCTCTAATTGGACACCAGGCTGCTTCTGCCTTCAATGCATCTTGGAAATAGAACCCTGCCAAAGCAAAACGTAATTAAAGCTAAAATAAAGCATGATGGCTTTCTAAAAGTCATGCCTTTAATGAACAAAACAATTCATTAATTGCAATGTGTCAAGAAGTGCACATGCAGTGGAATCGAGATGAGCTGAGGAGGGGCAGCAGAGCTCATGTAATAAGCTGTGATGTGCAATAGTACGTTTAAATGAGGCCCAAAGAGCCTGACATGATGCACACTTCTGTTTCTGATCTTGATTTGGATAAAGTTCACTCCTGACATAGACCCAAATTCATGAAACGTTTGTTGATTTTGAAATGAACTTATTCCTGTGAGAACTCTCCGCAGTTCACCCAAACATTCAGCTACAGTCAAATCCAGCAGAAAGATGATTAATGCTAATTGAATGTGGCAGGAATAATTTAATAAGCAGAAAATGGCTGATTTGTAAAGTCTGCAAATTAAATAAAAATGAATCATCCTTAATAAAAAATTAAAACCTAAGATCTAAATTATTTTCTAAGTATCATTTCTCTTTGTGCATATTAGTGTTAATAGCAAGAGTCAGCAAACACATTGATGGTGTAGTGGCATGTTTTACTGCTTTCCATGTCGAAATGCCTCATTAGTTCTGATTCCAGAGATGAGTCCCATTGCACCATTGACACAGTCTTTTAATTATTTTCCCACTTGCTTTGTCAGGATTATATATGAACAATCACCTGGATTGTCGAATGGGGCCACAGATGATTTTATTTTAGTAATAATAAAAATCAATTCAGTTGATAGGTGCAGTAAGAAATGGTTTAGCTGTGAGTGAAAATATAAGCTCACCCCACAAGGGACATGTATCAGGATCACCTTGCTTTATCTGGGTTTTATCAGTCTTTGATTCATTGTAGAGACTTTTGATCCATTTGTCTTTATACAGCATTGGTTCATGACTTGATTGAACTCATTTGTACCAAACATCTCCTGCAAAATAGATGGGCAGACATCATATTCCAGAATACTGCCAGAGTTTACACTCTTATGAACTTGAAGTTAACTGTGTTTATTTTGCTCAGGTGCAATTTTGCTAACCAAAATTATCAATAGCTGCGTTTTCATTGACATTAAAATTGCAAAAATTGGAATTACAAAAATAAATTAGCAAACCAGAAACAAGCAAATTAAAAAGAAATCTGATAAGTGTTTGTAGGATGAGAAGGTTTTTAGCCTGTATTGAAGTTAATGCATTTTGTAAAACTACAATGGAAACACTTTTTTCCATCATGAGTCACGTCATCAACAAGTGGTGGGCGACCAGCAGCAAGTACGTTCGTTTTGTTCGTGTAAGCGTTTCATGTGTTAATCTTTAATACTTTTAGTCTTTTGTACTTGGTGTAACATCAATTGCCCATTTGGGATACAAATAAATCTGAAACTGAATCTGAATGTTACTACTGGCAGAAAAGACGAAGACGACAGGAAGTGATAGTAGGATGACGGTGCAGCAGGATTTTTTAGTGACTTATTACATGAACAAACTTAAGATGTTTGTTTTTATCTCATGGGAACATGTAGGAGAAAAACTGGAACATGTTGCAGATAATTACAAAACATAATTCCAGTTACAATAAATAAACTTAGACACAGTCAGAAACACATCGAGGACAGATTCATTACTACCAGATAAATGGGGAACAAGATAAAAATGTTTCCTTCCTTTTCAATTTCAGTAAGTCAGCCATGCTGTTCAGGAACCAAAGAAACTGGAAGCATGTTTACATTTATTCAAACCTTAAAGTGCAACTCTTCCTGCTCCTGTTTCCTGGCTTTTAAAATGCAAATATCTAAAACGGCACCAATCACATTTAACTGCACTTTAATCGGAGGAGATAAATACAGCTGTCTTGATTTGAATAAGCTTTTAAACCCCCACATCATTGTGCTGCAGCAGCATGGCAACGTGCCATAGATCCTACCATGTCAGCATCCTCCATACCTCTGTGAGGATGCTCATGGCTGAGAGTAAGGGGATCATCTCTACAAACAGGGTGAGGGTGTTTAATAGGATCTCTTCTTCTCTCTGCTTGTTAGCAGACACCATGTTAAAGTCTGTTTCAGGTTGTGGGAGGCATTATGGCTAGTGAATGGGAAAAACACAAGGATTAATAACCTAAAATATATGCTGGCCAAATATAAAGGCACACATGAAGAGGATGTGTTGGAAACCTTGAATCAAATTCATTTTTTTCTGTGTAACATAATATGACACTGAAATATTTATAAAAGTCCAGGATTTAATTCCATTGCATTTATTCATGTTAACAAAAAGCCAACACATTCTTTAGATGGGAATTAAGAAATAATCATGTGTTAAATTACTGATAAAAGGGAAAATATTACCAACATCACTGATGATGGTATAAGATAAGAATTTGATTTGATATCCACAGATTGTGCAGACCTGCTGGGAAAAAAACCTGTCAAGAGATATGAATCTTTACAGCCATTTTGCTAACTAAAATGTTTCACAGTTGAAGCTACTTGAAATTGGGCATGTATGATTGTTTTACCCTTTGTTTATTTGTAGAGCATGTGGTTAATTAAATAAATGTTGGTCTGATCTCTTATTGTGTGAAAATGCTATAAATAATTACTACTGAAATGTACCCAAAGTGCTATCTAAATTGTTTCTAGTTTCTCTTGGGTTTTCTGAACTGTTGACATTAGATTTTCTTTGCTCAAAATGTTTTGTTAAATTTACCCAAACAAATTGAGTGCAAAGTTTGGTTAAAATTTTCCTTATCTCATGACAATATAATACAGGGGTGCCCAAAGTTGGTCCTCGGGGTCCGGCATCCTGCATGTTTTAGTTCTCTCTCTGCTGGTATGACCTTTTCAGCAGGTCAGTGTTCTTCTCAAGCCTTTAATGAGCCATCATTGGATCCAGGTGTGTTAAACCAGGGAGGGAGCTAAAACATGCAGGATGCCGGCCCTCCAGGACCCCCTTTGGCCACCACTGGTAAAACATAAAACAGATAATCTGTGATATACCACTCAGTCAGAAATGACCAATCAGAGCCAGGAGGATTTCAAAGATGTCAATCATTCTAGCGTATGCAGCGCTCACACAATCCTTCTTGCTCTCTGCTTGCCTGCAGCTGGTTCACCATAACACAGCCTGCCACAAATGCTAAGATTAGTTACAGTGGCTACCAATGACAGTGGATAAACTGTTTTCCTTGAATGTTATGTTGTCAGCCGTTAGCACATTGAGTAGCGTGTACATGAGAGGATTGGCAGCGCTAAGACATTACTTCTTGCTTGCAGACCGCAATAGCAGCACAAAGAGGAGGTGGAGGTCACATATACTGTCATGACATGGTGACAGTTTTAACAAAAAACATATTTTTATAAGAGCTACATACTGCAGCTTTAATTGCACTCCACATCTATACAGGTTTTTGTGTTTTTTCACCACATGAAATCCCAATAAAATACAGTGAAGTCTGCAGCTGTAATGGGACAAAAAGTCACAAATTTTGCAAAAGAATTAAATCAGGGCTGATGCCACTTCTTCCATAAAAAACAGTCCCATTGAAGTCCTGGAGCTTAAAGATGTGAATCTTTTTTCCTTTTGATCCATAGACACCATCATCCTTTTCATGTCCTAAACAATAATTAAACTTTGCATACTCTCAAGAAGACAAGCAGTGTTTTTTTTTTGCTAAGTGCCACAGCAGGGGTCGAAAAAGCTCTTTTCTCATCTGCAAACAGAGGATAAGAGATACAGTGCCCCCCCAAATGAGGTCTGCAATCCCTGTATTTCGAATTACTTCCTAATCTTTTTTCTCCAGCTCCTCTGATTGCTCCACTTGGAGGAGAGCAGAAAAGACAAAACTGGAGACTGAAACTGATCCAGAATCCAAGGCAGTGTCTGCCATTTTGTGGCATATTTGGACTGAAAACGAAGGTAAAATGATGTTCAGAATAATCTGCATTGAGCGCAGTTATAGTGACCTCAATAAAGTGTGACAGGACAGTGAAAGATTTTTCTGTGAAATGTGTTGAACTGGATCAGATTTCCCTACAGCGTCACAATCCACTGTAGCTTTAACAGCAGAATGTAATCCTGTTAGACATAACACGACACAACAGGCCCCATTTTGTGAAACAGGTTTTTATTTATTACTATTTTTTTTAGGTGAAGCGAAGGTTTCCAGGCACCCTCTGTGCTGGATTACTAATTGATGATGTTTTACATTGCAAATGAGTCATTCATATTAGTGTTGGCTCTCACTCAAAGGGAGGGTCCAGTGGTCTTATCCAGCCACTGCAGGAATTGATTAGCATTGCACAGAGAGTGAGTCTTGGCAGCATCAGACACAAGCATGCAAATTCGAGTGAATACTGGAGGATAGCGAGGAGGATGTTTGTTTGTCTCATGATGGGGATTTCCGACGGGAATGCTTCTTCAGGACGTCAAACAGAGACCGGCCTGATCGGGAGAAAACGTTCCACCTCCTGTTCAGTGTGTGGCAGTGCTGTCTGGCGAGCTGCTTCTGCAGATTATTTCATTATGGGAACAATGTCAGCCTTGATGCAAGAGAAGATGGTGGAAGGTTATTTTCATTTTTCATTCAGTTTTCCTGCATCATTATAATGGCCTAAAGCTCCAGCCACCCGTCACGCCGTCAGCATGTTGTTTCGCTGCAGCGAGATGTGTGGTGCTCTCTTGGCAGGTTGTGTTTGTCTGCTCACAAGCTGCAGTCATTAGTCCTGGAGAGGGAGCTGAGCTCTGACTGTAGTGGATCTAAACGTTTCCATGACACCTCAATAAACGCTTCCTTGTTAGCGTGAGTCCATTATACCGAGTGCAAGGGTTTGTCACTGATGCATTCCAATCAAAAGCAACTTAAAGTTGTTCATATTTAAAGTTTTAAATTGAAAAAAAAAAGAAAACTATAACATAAACCCTAAAAACTAACAATTGCTTGTCTTTTCTTTATATGCAAGAACCCAGAATCCAGCTCTCTGCTTTGCCTTACCTCCTTGACTCAACATTTATAACCACTTCTCTGTTGTTGCTGATGAAACAGCAGGGCAACTGGCCAACAATTCAAAACCTGTTCACCCTTTAAGGCATCATTCCAGTTAATATAGTTGGAGAAGTAAGAATTTCAACATGGTGACGGCAAAGTTGTTCATAGTAACTTTCTCTCTCCTATTACACCTGCAACCCATTTCTAATCATCCACCAGGTCTTTGTTCAGTAATCAACCTCCCCTCTATACAAACATCTCATTCTCAGTTTCCCCGATTCTTCCCCAGGCAACCCTGCTGACTTTTTACTCTGGATTCCTGTTTTTGCTTGACTCTGGCTCCTTGTGGTTTTTGTTCACCATCACAACACGTCATGACACAACTGTGACATTTTCATTAGACAAATCCAAAATGTTGTTCTGGCGAAGCAGCTGACAAAATACTAGAAATTTGTAAATGTAGCAGAAACTGAAAATTAAAATCCCCCAAAAAGCCACAAATGCATTTGTGTGTTGTCAACAACAATAGTTTGCAGCTCCTTTTGGTTTGAATACTTTATATTTGCATATTTTTGAACAGATGAACATGGCTCCTTAAGGCATCAAGATACATGTCTTTAAATGTCAGTAACATCAGACAGCAGTGTTTCTGAGGTATTGCCTTAAAATACAAATGTGCCTCTTGTCATATTGTGGATTATGTCGTTCCATTGTTTTGGCATAGTAACCTTCATATTTGTAAAGTTCTGAAATTCTTAAAGAAATTCTCTCATTATTTTGGTATTTTGCATATATATATATATATATATATATATATATATATATATACACACACACACATATGTAAATAGTGAGTAATGACATCACATCTCTTAGAACTATATAGCAGACTATCCATGGTGTTGAATACAGTGAGTCAAAAATAACCAATGAATTTTCCAAACAGCTGCTGTCCCCACCACTCTGTAGCCGTTTGATTCACATTTATTTACCACTAAGTACCATTTAATAACACCTCAATACAGCGACACTTGTGGGCAACTTTTATTCAGAAGTATTTCTTTAAAAGTATATATAAAATTCAGCCGTTGTAAAGCTTTTGTGATTTTAGAAATGAGACTATATGTCATCTTACATCTTACACTTTTAATATAACTTGGCTGCATGAATGTGCAAACCCTTAAATTAACACTGACGAAGAAACCATCTTGAATTTAATTTTAGCATTTAGTCTTGAATTGAAGCTGAGATTTGAACATGGGTGTGTACACTGAGTCACTGTGTAACTAAAATAACATGTTTTTTCTGTGACGGTATAAAAGTGGAGTAAGTGGCACATAGTAAAGTGCTAGCTGTTTTCAATAATAAGGAAAATGCTCATGGGGCTTGAGGGTTATCTGGAGGGTGTTTTTTAGCCATTTTCACATCCTGATTGACTGCAGCCTAATCTAAGCTGCTCAGTCAACTGCCAAACACACAGTGTGGGGTAACAGGCTCCTGCAGGTTTACACTGGGAATCCCAAATGAAAGAAATACAAGGGAAAATATTATGTACCTGTTGCCAGCCACACTGAACAAAAGAACCGAGTTTGCAAACACCTGAGAAAAAAGTAATGCTGAAAAGCTTCTTAGGCGTTGAAAGAGATCCAAAACATGTTAGCTGCACTAATAAAATATTCCAACTTTATGCTTGCATCACTAGAACGGAGGGAGTTTGGGAATCTTTCAAAATGAAGTCATCAAAAATATCTGCTGAAGAGGCCCGAATAGGTTCACAGGTGTAATGACTTTAGTTTATTTCATACAAAGACTCAGCATTTTCCTGCACCCCAGATGAGGCTAAGCCACATGGTGTCCTGATACTTCAAAGAAAGGAACTCTGTGAGAAACTGAAACAAATAATGCAAGCTCTCCAAAAAAAAGGAGCCATATTCAGACCTTCCTACAGGATGCTAAGAGCATTAAAGAATCAATTTATTCCTGGCTGCAGTCCAAATAAAAAAAAATTAGCCTTGTCATCATATTTAACGATGAGCGGGAGGGAGACCTGAAGAAAGAGTAAGAATCCAATACAAGTGCCATTAAATAAATAAGCCTTCAGAGCCTGCCATGATGTTGTATGCATGCCTTTTTCTGACTGTGCTTGCTGGGATATGCATGGAGAGCATTATATCAGGTAATAGTTAATTTGTAAAATGGCATGCTCAGATGTGTGCTGCATCTGTTTACTTGCATCCTGTCGTACTATGCAAATACTGAGAGCATTTTCTCCTCCACAGCAAGAGTAAAACTGATGGTGGAGGTGCAGATGCCTCCTATATTTATAGAGTACGGTAAATGTGGGATTTGTTCAGAAACAGCCTCGGACTGAACAGGTTCTTCCTGTTAAAGGAGAGTTTTTTGTCTCCGCAGTTGCTACATGCATGGTCGGTATGAGAGATCGTTGTAAAGTCACAAACACCATGCAAGCGATTGCTATTGCTATGTGCTCATCCAGGAGAAACTAATGCTGCAAGTCAGTGACTTAATGCAATCTTTTGGGCTTCATTACACAGAAAACTTTTCAAATAACCTGAACTGAATTAACAACCTCCTTACTGTTTTGAGGAGGTTGTTAAAAGTAGCAAGAAGAATACCAAGCTCTGTTTGCGCAATGTGTCAAGGGGTCATGCTTGCCTTCACACTGAAATGAGGCTCTCCATATTTACTGTGAATCAGAAACCTTCAAAATGTCTGGAAGGTCATGGAGATAACAGGGTGAATTTAAATCAAAGGAAATATGAGTCTGACATCACACTGCCCGAAATGGACAGTTGTGTCTTGGTGGACCCCAACAACCAAACTGTGAAAATATGTGTATACATGCATAGATTCTTAATATATATGTTTTTTATTTCTTTTAGCTTCTAAAGGAACAAGTAGTCAATTTGTTTTTTACAAACAAGGTTATTAATAGAAAAACCTGAACCAAGTCTTGACAAGCATGATTTGAAAATGGCTCCAATCACGTTTTAAAAGAAAACTGACTGATAAATATCTCATGGACCTCTGAAAATTACTCCAAATAATAAAATGTTTGGCTGATATGCACAAATAAAAAACTTCTATGTAAATATCTGTAATTGTGCCTTAAGTTTCTATTGAAATTTTTAATTTTATTTAGTGGGAACATAATTACAAAATAATGATTTTAAGCCGAAGACAACTTTATTGTGCTACACTGCACAAATGATTACCAATTTAAAAATTAGGAGTTATTATGAGTTGGGAATGGAACATTTTCAAAGTTCTCTAAGTGGATTATTGCAGCAAAAGTAGAAAGATTTATCCCAGTAAATTAAGTACAAGGAGAACTAAATAAAACATGCTTCAATCAAATTATTTTTCGCTGAATTTTGAGTGATTAAAGGTCAGGTCTACTCTAAGTCAACTCACATGAGTCATAATTTTCTTGTTTATTTCACAAATTTGAAAACATGTTCTTAGACGTCTGTCCTCTAGAGGACTTTTAGGTCTGTGGTCATCCAGGCTTACGGCTCTATGAATGCAAACCAATGCACATGAAATCTGTTAAATCTGTCAGTTTATGTCATAATCTTTACAAATAAATGTTTGAAAGTGAAAACTGTAGCATGGATTTATGCCTCCAATAAGTTTTCTTCCAGGTGGGCCATGTATTTAGCTGTATTCCCCAGAGCATGGTGTTACCTATACCAACTTATTTTCTTTTCTCTTCTTTTAAGAGGGTGTAGTATATTTACATCATGTGAGATGTAAATATTTCTTATCAGGTGTGTTCCCAGGCCTTGACGGTGCTGGTAACTTTAAAATAAATTAACTCTCCTGTATTAGGGGTATTAAAGTAAAGGGGGCTTACATTTTTAAGGATTTTATTTGTTCTCATTGGATGTATTCGTTTCCTTCCACTTCCAATGATATGCTGCTTCATGAAGGTCTGTCACATGAAGCCCAAATAAACAGACATTTATGGTTGTAAGGTGACAAAATGTGCAAAAAAGATTGAAAGTTTAGCAAAGCAGTGCAGTTCTCTTCCATTTTACGTTACTATTATTATTTATTTTAATTGTAGTTGTAAAAGGTTAAAAGAATTAGACCGAGAACGGTCAGTCGTTCAAATATGTGCCTATAGTATTTAAATGCTTTTTTTATGAATAGATTCTAAATATGCATTTACTTTGACTTGTTATTACCTTCTTGAAGACAGTAGCCAGACGTTTGTCTTGTGACTGTGGCCATATTGCTCTTATATTCAAATAACAATGATGACTAAAGCACTCAGAAACCCGATCCTCCACTAAACCTTTGACGGTACTCAGTTTGTGTTTCATGTTGCATAGGTTGCACTGTAGCCACCTACAGCCTGAAACAGGATCCTTTGTTTGTTTGACAACGACCTCTGTACATTGCGGGCGATCTGATCTATCAGTGCAGACGACGTCCATGTGGAGCTCTGAAAACAGTGCGGCTTATCCTTTAACCCGTTTGGGTCAAGCCCACCGGATCCTCATGCAACTCCAGCTGACACGCCTATTTAAGATTCTCTTTGCGTTTTGCAGACTCTTTCATGTGGCGCAATTGAATTATTCTCATTAGACCAAAGCCGCATGTTCTGCCCTTCTCTCTAAATAAGAGACTTAAACTTTTTATACAACAGCTTTCATTATTATTCAGATATTAAAATGCTCCACAATCAGAACACGCAGAGCGGAGCTCCAAATCCATCAGTGGCTTAGTCGTGATTTAAGCCACCCCTGGAAGCATCCCAAAAACTCTCACAGCGAGGCGTAAAGAGCTTACTGTAGGATGGGAGGGGAAGGATGTTTCCACCCACAACAGCCATCACCCCCTCTCTACTGAAGTATCAGAATCCAGCTGACTTATCACGAATGACAGACATACAATAAAAATTAAATATATTCATGTTTTTGTCTCTGATATTTGTCACTGAGCGAAAACAATGATGATGTCTCACCCAACAGGCCCTTTGTGTTAAAATATAGATGCTTTGTAAATGAGAGCTAAGGTTGCGCTACACTTTTTCTTTGTCTGTTGTTTTGACTAATGGAGTCAAAAAAAATCTCACTATTGTCTATTCGTATTTTAAAATGACAATAATGATATTTTCAGTATTGTTAAACTTTTACTCAATTTAACTGATATTCAACTCAAATAAGCTGAAAAGAATTTACATCGTAACATCACACAT
>CAEGAG010004791.1:0-73139 GCA_903067065.1 Brachyrhaphis terrabensis | reverse complement strand
GAGGACCGCTTTGCTGGTTCTCTCCCCTCTTCTGCAGAAAAGTAATTTGTGTCTCTGGTTGATTCTTGCAGGTTAGGAACCAAAAAATAAACCTAACAATATTACTCTGAGACTTTGTTACTGATGTCATGTTTAGCTGTAATTGTCCGGCCTACATGCAGAGTCACAGGATGTGACATGAAGAAGTTAAAGGCATTTATTCACGATATGTACAGAGAAGGAAAATGTGATCAAGGTGGGATTTTCAGAGTTCAAGGTTCAACAATATCTGGAAGACAAATACAAACTTAGGTTGTTTTACCTAAGTACCTAAGTTTGGTCCCCCATCGGTTTGATGGGGGATCAAAATTGCAATATTTGTTACAGTTTCTACTGGTGCGATTCGCTTTCACATTGGACTGTGATAGAGGATTCAAATTCTTTGAAAAAGTTCTTCCCTTCCTCGCCTGTGGCAGCGCTAAAGCAAGAACCACTGAAGGAAAAAACATAAAAACCTCAGAAAAAGCATGAGCACAACTTCCTTCTTTGCAAAATGTAAGCAAAATTGGATTAGAGTCAGAATTTAGCAGTAGTAGGATGTCTCTTTAGCCTTTGGCAAAAGACCACGAGCCATTTCTCTTGCTAGCGCAAGACTCATGTGTTTCTTTTAGTTACATTTACCCTGAATGCTTTCTGCTATAGTTTGCTTCTTGAACAAGCCAGAGTTCACTTCAACCAAACCAAGATCGGTTTGTAGGCAGACCAGAGGTCAATTGCTGGATTTGAGGAAATGCAGTGGACAAGGTTCTCAATGGCAGCTAGAATGGAACCAGTGCCAAAGAACTCTTTTTACATCCTCAAGTTCTTCTCATTTCTTGATTTGATCCACTCTTTTCAAGTAAAACTTTTGATACTCTCTAAAACTTCTAGTTTGCAGAAATTCTGCTTGATCATATTACAAGCTGTGTTTTCCCAAGTGTGAGCTGAATGTAACCATGTTTTATTTTTTATGGATCCTCTAAACTGCATGTGTTTTTAGTCTCATACTGTCATAGCACAGTATTTCTATAGGACATTTGAGTCTAAACATAAATAAATAAAGGTTTTCAAAATACTGAGTAGTTCATTTTCAAAGAAGAGTCCAGAAATGATATTTCCAGGCTGGCTTAGTGTTAGACTGTGCAAATTGCCCCGTGATGTTGTTTAATCCATGATTTATGCTGCAATTGCCCATTTGCAGATTTAATGATTGCGTTTATTTAAATTTTTAATTAATGTTTCCTTTAATTTCATGTCTTTTCTTTGGCTGTTTAAGGAGCAGTAGAAAAACATTAAAAGCTTAGTACTTTTACATAATATGTTATGCAATAAACTCTTGAACTCTTAAAACTGTAAAAATGTTATCAAACAGTAACTGTTTAATGTTTTCTTTCGCTTCTATTAGTTTATCTTTATGCCATAGAAGGGGCAGGTATTCATCTCCAGCATTATAACAGGTGAGACTCTGGACAGTTTGGGAATCCATCACAGAGTAACAAGCAGCACAGACAACTCACACCTAAGAGTCATTCAGACTAAAGAATTAACTTAACATGCATTTGATTGGACTCAATTCTGAGAAACTGGGATTTGAACCAATAACCTTCCTTCTGTAAGGCAACAGTGCCAACTCGAACAAATATATGTGCTAACACAATCGCAGTCTAAACTGCTACAGCTAAAATGTTTCATGCTTTCATGTTAGCATGAAGTCAGCAGGTGGAAAAGATTCATTAGAATAATTTTAAAGGGCTCATGCAATTCGACCACAGGTTATTATGTAGCCTTTATACAGTCAGTGTAATGGATTATCCCACAGTCAGGCACTTGAAAGGCTAAATTTAATGGAATGGGAGCTGGAAATCCTGAATATCTTCAAAGTGTAAAATTGAATAAATGCTACTGGAATTTTTCAATGTGTTTTAAAGGAGATCATTAATTTAATAGCACTATTTTCTGAAACACAAAGAGCCTTTGGAGCCAAGCCTTTCTGACGACAAAGTGCATGTGGTATGACAGATGGTGCTGTCAAAGTATGGTTTTCACAGCTACTCACAGTAGTGCAGTTAAAACCTGAATATGTGATGGATAGACAAACAGACAGACAGTAGCTGAGTTTCCATTTATGTTAAAATTGTGCAAATTGGAATTACTAAATAAATATGCTTAATGGAAACATGCCAATTTTGAGAAAAACTCATAAAAAAGTTTTGTCGCTAGGATCAAGTGGTTTTATTGAAATTGGTGTATTTCGCAAAACAATTTTTTTGCATCACACAAGTCGTGATCAATAACTGGATGTCACTACTGAGTATCGGTGTATAAATGTGTGAGTGTTGATGAGTGCAAATGAGGCTCTCGTGTAAAATGCTTTGCGTGGTCAAAATGACTGGAAATGTGCTGCATAAGTTCAGTAATTCACCATTTTCTGGTGATAGAAAAGATGTAGAAGACACTAGGAAGTGGTAGGAGGAGGATGTGATGGCATGTTTTTTAATAAACGTATTCACATGTGATTTTAATTAAGTTTTTATTAAAAGAATTTACACATACACACGTATATAAATGTTGTAGTTATATGCAGTGCGTATTTTTACTCCTAACACTATGTTCAGCACATTCTCTCTCTGCCTGTAGAGAGAGATTTTCTTTGCTTAGATAACAAACGCCCTCGTCTGATTTTGTGTTTGCAGAAAAAATATTATGAAGTTCAGAAAGTCATATTGTTGTAGCTCCCTGTTGAACTTTCTATACTATACAAAGTGTAAAGAATAACGTACAGTCCTTCTATGTGAGTCGGCCCTTCAAGAAGTCTTCATTCTGTGAAAGTTAGTCTTTGCTATTCATATTTTATTATTATATATTCCTTCATGGCATTATTGTGTGCAACATATTTTGCAGAAGTATGCAAAATTTAAGGTATTCAAATTAACCTTACAGAGAAATATAATATGTTGTCATTTAAAACTAGGAAGGTAAATTGCTTTAAAAACAAGATGCACTGACAAGAAGCAGTGGTACAGTGTGATGGGAACTCAGAAATAAATCATTGCAAATACAATTAATGTGTCTCGCATGTGGGCTGGAGCTTCTGTAGCTATGGTATCTGGGAGAAAATATGCTTTAAACCAAGGTTCCTTTGTTCTTTTATAAAAAATAAATAAAAAATACTATTGTTAGAAGGTTGTCCTTTATCCACAGAACAGCTCAAGGCAGCCAATAGGCAAACTAGCAACATTTGTATTGATTTTTAGGAAATCTATTTCTTGTAATTCTGATGGAAAGATTGTTTTGTAAAGAACTGTTAGAAAAACAAACCTTCCTCTCTTCACAAAGAGTAATTTTTAATTTTAACTGTTTTATAAAGAAGTTAATTTGTGATTTCAAATAAAATGTTTTTGTTTTTTTTTTCCCTTACAGAACAACTGGTGCTCTGAAAATTCGCCAGAGACATGTGGTGCAATGATTAAAGAGGAATCGTAGCGCAGGGCCTCATGTTTCTGTCAGGCCAGATGTCGGGGAGGCACTGATAAACTTCCTTCAGACTGCTCCTTTGTGGTGTCAGAAAGATCAAACCTACTGACAGAATCACATGAAACTTTCCTAAAAATAAAACTGGCAGTTTTATGTTTATATCAACACACTGCAGATAGTTTAGAGATTTAATCTCTGAACACACACTTGATCCAACAAAATCAAAAGATTCTTCACCAACCATCTGCTTTATTCATTAACACTATTCGTAAATATTTCAGCAGCACAATACTAATCTAATTATGTTCAAACTATATTAGATTATATTGATGTTTATAGATCAGTCAGTCTCATAGCTTCTTGAAAATTAATACTTTAATCTCTTTACATCTTCAAGAAAGGGGACGTTACCGCACAATGTTGGGATTCAGAATCAAAAAGAAAGGTTTAGTTTTTACCATTTGGCAAAATAAACCAACTTAGCTGCCATATGTGAAAAATAACATTCTCCATGGTCTTCTATATCATCTTCTGCTCATGAAAAGTATTGATAAGTCTTAGTTTAGTGCAATTGCTAAAGACAAAAGAGAAATCCTACAACCAGTAAAATCTGATGCCTTTCCTTTAACGTTTCAAGAAGGAAGCTGTGCTCCGCATTATGTTCAGATGTTCTCATTTCCTTCCGTAGTTTGTGTATTCTTTGACAGCACTGTGTGAAAGCAAACCGCACCAGCTGAAAATATAAATGTTTCAATATTTTTTCTCCAGTTTGAACAGAATCCACTGGACTATGAGGTGTGAAAACACCGTAGGAGGCCGTAGTAACAGTGAATCAGCATTTTGACACTCTGTGCAGGGTCAAACGCTCCATACAGTAGGATTTGTGGTGACAGCTCTGGGCAGTCAAAACCACTTATTGATATAAGTGGTTTTGCGACCTCATCCTCATAATGTGTAAAGTTTAAAACAGCCTTCACGTAGGATCGAATTGGAACGTATGCAGTTAACTGATTACTTTTCTCAAAAGGGGAAAGAAACAAATTAGGACGGTCTTTGTGAACTGTTAAATGTCACTAGACAGCCAGCCCAGAAATAGAGAGCACCTTAAGGTCTGGTTAGCACCAACTAAAGTGGTTATTCTCTTGAATGAAGTTGTGCCTCATTTAGCATAAATATCTGGGGTTAACATTGAAGCAGGCAGGTGGTGCTGACTATTCAACTAAACAAGCATAGGCTGAAAAAACCCAGCTTCAGATCATGTTGGAACATGGAATCATGATACCAGGGATTTTTATGACACACTCAGGATGCAAAGTAGTTTAATGAAGTTTATTTACAAGAATGTGCAAAGAGGTTTCAGGTCTGTGGTACACATAGGTGGCTCCAGAAGTTGAAGGCTTGTGTTGAGGGGAAGGAGCAGAGCCTTCAGCACGAGTTGTGTTCCAGAAGGAATCCAGTTGGGAGTGAATTTAAGGTTTTACTGGCAGTTGGCAGACTAACTATACCAAAAGGTAGAGCTGGAGAATTGGCAGTAAGCAGAAAAATAGATTTGAATAAATAATCCCACAGAAATCACCTTATCTTGTTGTTTGCTGGCTCATTTGTCTCCCAATAGATCAGGTAATATCAGGTCATCCAACTGCTTCTTAAATAGCCAAAGACTGATGAGATAGTTGCTGCCAGGTGTGCAGACAGAAGCAGGTGAAACACACACACCAGCAGAGATCCTCTGGTCAGAAAAAGATCTCACACTCACACACAAAAATCCACCTACACACTAGTTCCCTGATTCTAGGTTGCTAATACGAAGGAAAACACAACTTGAAACAGTTGAACAGCAGAATTAATCCATACAAATGTTTCACAAAATAAATGACAAGTAGAAATCTGCTGAACAGAATTTTAAACGCTGAGCGACTAATTTCTTTTTTTTAGTTCAAGGATAGATCTGTCTGACCAATGGCGTGTAGAATCTGTTGACTCCATCTCTAGAGTCGGTCAACCAGCCAGATGTCTACTTGGAAAATCTCAAGCATAGTCAGAGTTGAGCCTTGAAAATGTTCATAAATCCACAAAAAACATCTCTTTACCCATGAGAGCTTTATCATGAGTGACATTTTAGCCTTCAGTCACAAGTAAGACATCACTGCATGGATTAAAAACAACATTCACATTCAAAGTTCAACACAATAAACAATCTGTATTACAATTCTCATTTACTCATGAATGTTTTGCAAAGCTTTCTAGATTTTTAAATCATAATAAGATTTTCAACCTTAAAAAAAGTCTTTGTTCTGTACTATAAGAGAAATGCATTGTCATATAGACAATGCAAATCATTTTTTCTCAATGTTTTGAGAAAAAATGATTTTCAGTGACTTGCGAAAGAACAGTTCTGTAGGTTAAAGTTCACATCCAGTGGATTTCAGCTTCCCCACATTCTAAAGTGTTAATTATGTACACCTCTACCATCATTTGAGAATGTAAGTACTCCCTACTGGCTCTTTTTTTTTTTTTTTTTTAAGACTTCGAGCAAAAATAGTGCAGTATAACCAGAGCCTGGACGTCAGTCGCAGTGCAGTAACAGGACGTTGTAACTTGACATGACAACACATGATGAGAAATCAATGGCCTGTTCTCTGCAGATCGTTTGAAAGGAGGAGGAGTGGCAAAGCAAGGGTTGAGGGGATGGATGTCAAATTCATTTTTAATGTGGAGAAGATGGATCTGGATGCTGACAGACATTTATTGTGTCCCCAGCAGGCGAGACAGCACAGCTGAATAATAATGATCTATCTGCACACTCGTCTTACATGTTTTATTCTGTATGTGCTACAGGACAATATAGCATGTTTTTCCCCAGAACATAGAGTCTTT
The DNA here is from genome assembly GCA_903067065.1 of Brachyrhaphis terrabensis. Lineage (NCBI taxonomy): Eukaryota > Metazoa > Chordata > Actinopteri > Cyprinodontiformes > Poeciliidae > Brachyrhaphis > Brachyrhaphis terrabensis. The sequence goes on along the minus strand of CAEGAG010004791.1, from coordinate 66,770 downwards.
TACTTTCTTATGTATGTGCAGCTGCGATCTCCTCGCTTACATTTTTTCTGCTTCTGTTTGTTTTGAGTTGCATAATTGTTTTTTATTTATTCTGTTTATTTTTTCCATTGGTTCAGTCTTTGCTCTCTTTGGTTACCTCAGTAGGTTCTACTTGTGGCCTGTCAAACTTGACATATTGACAGACAACATGGGAGGAAATCTGTAAAACCTTTACAGTAGATATCTACATAGCAATCTCCAGTGTATTTGGTGCTGGAAGGAAGGAAGGAAGGTGCACATTAAGTAGAGGGGAGTATATTATTTTCCCTGTCAAAAACAAATCAAATACATGCTCCATAAAACATTGATGAGACTTCTTAAGCACAAAATTACCAAGGACATTATATAACATTATGGTGTCAGAAAACGTGCAAATTATTAACCTTAATCAGCACAACCGTATATGAAGAGACAGCACTTCCTATAAAACAGCAGAGAGGCGGCTTATAGAGCCCGTGTAGTGATTGTGTCACGTCAAATATTGACGCTGCTCTGCTGGATGGCGGGTAGCGGTTTGCAGCGGTGTTAGCAAAAATACTTGGTTGTGTTATTTTTCGAAGACAAAATAATCAATATGGATCTACCATCCATCCATCCATCCATCCATCCATTGTCTATGCCTGCTAGTGCTTGCAGAGTCGCGGTGGGGAGCTGCTGCCTGTTTCCAGCAGTCATTGAGTGAGAAGCGTGGTAAACATTGAACATGTTGCTACTCCATTCCAGGGCAACACAGAGGCAGGACAGACAACCTTGGATGCGTACACTCACCTAAGAGGAAGATGGAGCACCCGGAGAGAACTCATGAAAGCACAGGGAGAACATGGAACCACCAGATAAATCTGAATGCAATTGACATTTAAAGGCAATGTCAGTAATCAATTCACTGTAAAATATGTGATTTTGTAATAAAGCTGGGCCAATGGTAAATCATTTTATTGTTTTAAAGGGGCAGGAATATGTAAAATCAACCTTTTAAAGTTTTACATCAGGTTATAATGCTTCAAAATCCCATCTGGAGTATTGTCCTGATTCTTTCATGCATGTTTGAGAAATCCTTTAATTTCCCATGGCAACCATTCAGCTGTGCCGCCTTCAAGGACGAAGCTCCTCATTTCCTGTAGCTGTAGTTTCCAAGATTCCAAACTTGCACCTCACAGAGCAACACTTCCTGGTGACTACCACACTCAGCTCCTTCAGACTAGCTGGGAGCAATTAGCAAACACCTTGTAGACCTGGGCATCTGCTGAGCTCATTGTAGGAGCTACTCCGCAATGCAATGTTGTTAAAAATGTTGCTAAAAATGTTGTTAAAACATTAACAGAGGAGCAATGTTGTGATGACTTCCTAAAGGCAAAGTGTTGGAAAGAGCAGAGGCATAATTTCAATACGTTAAATTACGAAATCAAATTTCTTTTAAGTCATACATGCATAATCAAAATTTTTTTTATCACTACTTAAGGTACTAAGTTGTGATAACTAAAGTATAGTTACTTGACTGTGTCATAAAATGAGTCCATGTTTCTGTAAAGCCATAAAACTAAATGCCAGAAAAACAAATGTGTAGGTTTTAGAAAGTTGCCATATTTTACCAGAGTTAAATCTAAGAGCAGATCCAATTCAATCAGATTAATAACTTATGGTTTCTTTCTGTAAAAACAACTCATGTTGAAATATTCAGTTTATGCTGGATGATAGTTTTCATATTTTTACTAAGTTTGTTGTCATGTTTTTGTCCTCAAACGCTGATGCAAAGCAAATTTCCCTTTATGTAAAATTAAGTTGATTCACCTGAGTAAAATCACCAGTATAAATGCAGCAGCACTTGACTACCAGCCGACCTGCGGCCCTTCAAGGATTAACTGGGGGCAGAAATGATATGAATAAAAAAGGATGTTCATTTTAATTCAATCAGTCTGATTGCAAACCCCTAACTTTTTTGAATTGTCGTTATACACAAGAAGCAAATTATTCTTAGTAAAATATTTCAGTTAAAGCAGTATTTTTGTATGTTAACATGACAGCACATTAGTAAAAGATGACACCTGCCTCTGGTGCACTGAGTGAGCAGTCTCTGCAGGCTCATTTGAAAATAATTCATCTGTTTGCCCAAACTCACACACTCAAGTTCTTTTAAAATCTAATATTGCGATTTAGTTCTTTTTACAAGCTGACCTACATATACATTTCTGAATACAAATACTAAACCTGTTCACACACTTACATCAGTTATTGAGTGCAATTTGTATTGAACGGAACATCAAATGCAACTCTTGTAAAATATTGTTTAAGTCCAGCTGCACCTGCCCAGAGCAGTCACCACAAATCCTAGTGTAATGGCCCGATTCCCAGTTTTGTCTTCCATTTAACACTCCAGTCCAGATGGTGATCTTAATAGATCTTTAAAGTGCTTTGGTAACCAACAGATAAAACCAAGAAGAAGAAGAAAACCCTACCACACCTGCTGTTTCATTGTTAAATGCCACACACCTGTTGTACCTTCTGGTGATTTTTTTCCTCACTTCCAGAGAGCTGCAGCTGTCATTTTCCCTTCGAGCCTCTCCCTAAGTTTCAACAGTTTCTGTGGTGTTGTGGGTTACGTTTTAAACCAAAGAGTTTACTTGTTTCAGCTGCGTCCCTTCAGTAAGTTCTACACCTGCAGCCATCTTTCATCATGTCTATGAACAAGATTTAAAATGTATTTTTCAGATTTTCTCAAAATGGGAAGAATAGCAACTAAAAGCATGTTTTGTGTCTGATGCAATTTGCTTTTGCGGATATTCAGGTCTCAGTTTCTTAGTTTCACTTTGGTTGTGCTTGATTTTCCTGATGGTTTTATGTTTTGTCAGGGTCTGTGATGTGACTGATTGTTGCCAAGCAGAATTTATTTTCAGTAAGAAAGTCAACTTAGGGCTACAGACAAATGCTGGCTGCTGCAGCAGAGCTGTTTCATTATTTAACATTTACCCTACAGAGAACTAAAAGCACTTTCCATGGTACTGTATATCAGACTGTTAGTTGGCACTGCTGGACTAAAACTGGAAAAATATAACCAGAAACTACTTTTCTATTTTTCTTATCCTGTAGTTTTGTCTGCTATCGTCCCAGGAACCTCATTCTCATGTTAAAAATCAAAGAAAATGCGCACAGCAGGGGGGATGCTGAAAGAAAAACTTTGATGGTGCCGTTATTGTTCCTGTTGTTTCCACTGATTTCTGTTACCACAAGTTAAACCTAAATGCACGACAAACACTGGGAAAAAAACCCAAAACCAACAGTAATATTTGTTTATAAGACTGAAAAAACCAGTGGGGTATTTGATGTGTGGCGATTGAAGGCACTGGTTTAATTGGGAGCTGCTCTAATTGTCCAACCTCTAACATTTAGTTTCATTTATTTAAAATAACAACCATTGGACATGGATTTCTGTGGCCTCACCTCACCTAAGTGTGCAGCTCTAGCAGAAACAGGATGCATCCCGACCGTAAGCATTACTCAACGTATTGGCTCTCTGTTCAGTTAATACTGCATGGAGTGTATGTCAGATTGTAATGGGCCTCAAGCACCACTGAAACAGGTAAATGTGAGGATCTATTGTCTGTGCTTTGTGGCCGAATAGCTAAAAAGGGCATGTTTATTCTGCTCTTCTTTCCTCGGTGCACCATTCACCATCTCTTAGTGCATTGCCTATTGATTTTCCTCAGCCTCCTCTATCAGTCAGGCTTTAATAAGACAACACATGTCGCCTTTTAAAAGGAACGTATTAGAATGTTAATGGATCACTCCACGGATCTGCTCGAGTCTCTGGACACGCGCAGGCAGCCGTGTTTATCTGCGCATGTGAGAAATCAGATTTTCATTAAAACCAAACAAGATAACATTCATCATGACGCGCAGGGGGAGTAAAAAGGGAGTGGAAAACATGGAAAATGCAGAAATAAAGGGGATAAAGGGCTGCGGATGAAGAGCGTGCTGGGAAGTGAAGGAGAAACCTCCAAGTGCAGAGAGGGATTCATCTTCTGTCTTATTGCTACTGTGGGGACCAATTTATCTTCATTTTGGTTTTTGGCAGTCACCCCAAACTGGACCAGCTGCCTGAAGACGGTGCAGGAACGCTGCATGGATCCGGAGCCCCAGTAGCCTGTAAGGTCTAATCTGGAGCTTTCTGAGTACTAGACCGTAAAATAAAAAGAGTTTAGCAAGAAAAACAAATTTTCTGCGGTAAGTCTTTTTTATTTCTTACTTACAGATGAAATTAACAATTCAGTTCAAGAGACTGAAGATGAAACATTGAAAACTAAACATTTATACTGTGGGACATAACTACAATCTTTAATATAATTTATTGGGATTTTAGGTGAGAGATCAAAACACATACTTGTCCATAATTATGTTCTCTAACAAACCTACAGAGAACACTGCCGAGCTGCATGTTTTTAGGCTGAGGGAGAAAGTTTGAGAACATACAAACTCCTTGGCCCTGGCAGGGATTTATACGGAGCTAAATCAGTGCCGTAAATTGTGCTAAATTATAAATAAGGTGAAAAAAGAAAATGATTTGACACTGAAACGAAGGGCAAGATGAAAAATCTGAAACTGAAAAAAAAAATTCAATCTGAAAAGTAGTTTTGAATTTTTTTTCAGTTTCAGAATTGCTTTTCAGTTTCAAATCTTTAATTCAATAAAAAGAAAACTGAGCAAACGTTATGGCCCCAACTGAGCTCCATATAGTAAACCAACAACCTTCTGCAAAGCAACAGCACAAACAACTGTGCACTACCATACATCTTGGTACTGACTGAAACAAATAAAACCTTGGTTTACAAGGCTTCCGTGTATGGCTGCAGTTAATAGAGCATGTTTTATCACGTATGTTAATGTGTTTATGCACACTGGTGTCATTTTCTCCGCAGACCTTAGATTTTGCATGCTATTCCAGATTCCCTGTGAAGAATCTGTGTGCTTAACAGAGATGAGGCAACACAACTCATGCTCTCTGCAGTTCTGTTTATTTATACCTACAGAGAAAATGAATTTGAACTTCCATGTCACTTCTAAAGCTCTGCAACTCAGTATGCCATGTTTTTCTCTTTAAAAGGCAGGAGATTTATATTTGAAGATTGAACTTGGTGACATCAATGATATGGATAACCTCTTCAGTCTTCTCTCTTCGGAATGAATAGTAAGTTGAGTATTTTTCTGTATTGGTGTTCGTTACTAACAATTATGGGAATATACAACAAGTAGTGCAGTAAAGGTGCTCAATATAGGCGCACACTCCACCGGTACTTTAGAAGTACTCAACAAACACTTGGGAAAAATATTCACATGCCTCAGTCTTTCATGTTTGGTGGTGTAACTTCAACAAACTCCAGTGTACGTATTGGGATTTGATGTGGTGGAAACTTTGAAATAAAATCCAGTTTAACCAACAGACTTCAGAAGTTGTCTTTATCAATAAATATTTATTCCAGGATAATTTGAGCTCTCATGTGAAGTTGGTCTCATGTGATAAACAGTGACGACAACATGAGGATGGATACAGTGAACCCCCAATATTGTTGAGGATTAGGAACCACGGCCACTTGTGAATGGCTAAAATACTTGAACGTTACACACCTAGAAACACTTAAAACACATTAGAGGGCCACATGAATAGAACTTCCTAGATAAAAGCTGTGTGCTTAAATATTTATCAAAGCCGTTTTTATCTGTATACTGCCAAATTAGATCAATGTAAAAAGTTGTTCAATATTATTTAATTTCAAGAAGTACTCATCGAGTGCCGTGACAGCGGTCTATTAATATTTGAACAGTTTGTCAATGGGGGTTTTATCGATGCATTCTGCTGTAACTGACAACCAGCCCTTCATGATCTTGTTTTGGCCGAAAATGAAAATAAGTTTGACACCCCTGATCCACAATCTCCCTTGCCTCCGTTCTTCAGAGGTTCAGCCAATCACTGGTCCTGAAAATGAATGGTGCCCTTGTATTGGCTGCTCTGCAAACACAAGTTAATAGTCTGTCATGTAGCATTGCAGTTACATATTTTAGCTTCCCAAGCTTCATTTTCTTTTGAATATTTCAGATATGCTCTAGGAAAAGAGAATCCACAAATAGGCAAATTTTACACACATAATTTGGAATCACGTTTGGACACTGAACCACAAATATTCAGTTCTTAACATGAAGTAAATCATCCAGCAATGGAAAAAGAATAGCAAAAAAATTATTTTAGAAAGGTATGGATGTCCACCTCGTACATTTCCTAATTTACTAACTATATTTTATTTACAATTACATGGTATTTATGCTAATATTTCCCCCTTACTGTACAGTATTCTTTATCCTTCATTTTGGAGATGCAGCAAACATATGGCAGTTACTACACATTTAATCTTTATGACACTTAAATCCAATTTGCATAATAATTTGGAACATGGTGTATAGTCAGATAAAACCAAACCTTAACTTCAAAGCCAGCTGGCAAATTTCTATCTGATAACAACACATCAGATCAAACTGAACATATCATTCTCAGGTTCTGAAGGCAGAGTCATACTGTAGGGATGGGAAGCTGTTCAGAGTAAATAGGAATATGAAAGGAGTTGAATCCAAGGCAATCCAGGAAGAAAACCTGTTAAAATGCTCAGTCTCCCTCCAGCAGAACTACTCCTCTAAGAAAACTGAGCTCCAAGTCAAAGTACACACCTGATCCAACCAAGACTCTGCCAAAACTTTAAACTGCTATTTACTGATGTTTTCCATCTGCTCTGACTGACCTTGAAATTATTTTCAAAGAAGAATGCAAACCAGCGTTTTAATTTTTTGCTTTTAATATGTGGGAAACTATGTATGATTTTGAAATTGCATAAAATGCTGACGAAACATATCACTTCTAACATCAGAGTGAGGAAAAGCTACTGGGGTATGAATAATTTTGCAGGGCACTATAAATGCTTTCACTGCATCTTTCCGGGTTCTTGGTAGAAATGGCAGCAGCACTCGGCCCAAGCAGCCAGGTCTAAATTAATATTGATCCGCAGCTTTCTATGGCATCAAAGACAAGGAGGCCAAATAACTAACAATAACCTCCTCATTATGAGCGGGAGCAGGCACAGTGAGGGCAGCACATAAGAAACGCAGCGGAGCTCTTTAACCAACCGCTGAATACATCAGAATATTTCTGCTGCCTCGTGACGTCATCAAGTCCTGCTAATAACCGCGCTTTCTTTGCGGTTTTAACCTGTTGATGAACAACAGTGGGAAAGTTGGGGTTTCTATTGCCTTTATGCCTTTATGTGTGCAACTTCTGAAATGACATGCGGCACGATTCTGGCTTCACTGCGGGGAGCTTCGGCGGTCGAAAGCTTGTTATTTGTTTTCCTGATGGAGAAGAGGGGAAAAAGGTGGTGGAGTGCCGAGAGAGGTGTGGGGGCTGGAGGGGAGCTGCTGAAAGGGAGGGAGACGGATGTCACAAATCAGAGGGACCCCTGCTGCTGTCTGGCTGCAGCAGTGGCTGCGCAGTAGGGATTGAGGGAGCGTTGCAGAGTTGTCTTTCTGGCTGTTTGCACCGTGCAGCCAGCTCCGGGCGCCCCCACTGTCAGCCCAGGATTGATGGATAGGACCGTGCATCGCACAAAACAGCAATTCTGTCCTGCTTTCCCTTTCATTCTGAGCCTCACGTTCCTCATCTCTCCTCCCTCTCTCTTTCTCACCCTCCCCTACTGATGCTGCTCCAGGTCCCTCGCCGGTTCCTCTCTTCCTCACTAGTTTCCACAAGGCATCCGTAAAGCCGACAGAGAGCGCGCCGTGAGGCAGCAGAACAGCGAGGCGGGCGGACTGCTATTTCTGTGACAGCCTTTTCTGTCTGGCAGGGTGCGTGAGAGCCGGAGCGCTGGACTGGACTGTGGTTTTCCGTGGGAGAGGAGGCGGAGGGGGAGCGAGGGGGAGAAGAGAGGGGCAGGTTGGACAGATGGAGGACGGCGGTACCCGGCACCTGGGATGCTGCGTGGTTGACGTGAGCGAGCTGAGCGCCAACCCTGAAGGACTGAGCGCTGCCGGTGAGCTGCCTGCACTGTCTGTCTGTCTGCTGCTTCTTTTTTTACTGGTTGTTCCATAAATCTCATCTACACACAAACTCAGGGAATGTGTCTTTGGCAGCGAACATTTTTAACTTGAACTACACCATAACTAAGTTTATTCAAATGAGAAAAGTCCTATTGGTGCAAATTTCAGTTTGATATTAACTGGTTTCCAGATCAATGCTGAATGAATAACTAAATCTGTTGGATTTTGGAGCTTATTTTCATGTTGCTTTTCGGAGGATGTTTTTTTTTTTTTTTTTTTGCAAAGTCATGTTGATGCCTCAGTGTCGAGTATTGCCCCCAGTTACAGCAGAGAACATATTAAATACAACTGCCTGGCTGATAAATGAAGTGGGCTTTCAGTGTGATGGTTGCAAATTGTCCCTTTATGTCTCTGTTGTCTGTAAGTTTGTGTCTGATGTTAATTTGCAAAGTATTTGACAATGACAAACAGTTTTGTAGCCTAAAAATGTATGTCTTGTGTTTATGCTTCCTACTCGTATTTGACCATCTGTGCTCATATCTGCAGCAGTTCTCCAGTGGATTGAAAAAGCATTCATACCCAGAAACTTGTCAAACTACAGAGGTCAGATAGATCCACATGATATGGTGCATCATTTTGAAATTGAAGGAAAATAAAAATACAAATTTAGAAAATGCTGCATACCTTGTATTTCCAATGATCAGACTGGCTGTAAAAAGCTGAACATTTTTAAGTTTTGCACAAATTCACAGTTGGAATTTAGGATTGTTGTTTGCCTGGAAGGTGAACTTTGACCCCATAGTTTGAGGTTTCTAACAGGTTTTCTTCCAGGATTGGATTATTTTGTCCTGTGTTAAGCTTCATCCATCTTTTCAACTCTAACCATCTTCCCTATAAAATCTAGACTCCTCAACTCTCACTTAAAATTGTTCATTCCAACTGGTGATGTACCAACTACACTTTAATATGCATTGATAACACATCAATACATATTGATGTGTATTGATAACACATCAATACATATTGATGTGTTATCACATCAATATTGATGTGCATCATCACATCACTATGGAAACCATATTAACATTGCTACCTTCAATTGCATTTATGCAGCTGAAATATGGCTTAAGTCATAGTTGACTTTGTAATTTAGTGCCTTGAAATGGAGACTCTGTCTCTTTAAGAAAGTTCTCTTCTTTCCAACACTCTGCCTTCAGGAGGTCAGTCGCTCCTACTGACCCTTTAACAACGTTTCACTGGAAAGTAACTCTTTGCTAAATGCTCCTGGCTAGTCTGAAGGAGCTGAGTGGGGAAGTTGCAGTGGAGGTGGAAGCTTGAAGCTTGGAAACTGCAGCTCCGAAGTGAAGCTTCGTCCTCGAAGGAAGCTCTAGGTCCACCCAGACGTTTTGCACAGCTGACCGGTTGCCATGGGAGATTAAAGCATTTCTCAAACATGGATGAAAGAATCAAGGCAACACTCCAAGTGTGTTTTTGATGAGGGAATAATATTATGATGTGAAGCTCAAGTTGATTTTACATAAAACTGCCCCATTAAAATGGCAATGACAATATTTAAAGCCAAAGTTCCCCATCTGAGCAGTTGATGTTTGCAGCTTCTTCAGAGTTAAGAGGGTCTCTAAGCTGCTTTTAAACGAACACTTTTTAGTTTTACCATGGTTGTTCACTAGCAAATCTCCTAAGTCTCCACACAACATTTGGATTCATATTAAGATTGAACTGCACATAAGGGGACTTTATTTAATTAAAGGATGGCCTTTTTAGGCAATTGGTTGTTGGATTTTATTTAAGGTTGTCAGAATAAAAGGGTGCAAATACTCTTTTTAGTTTTTTATTTGTTCAAAGACATTTGAAGGCCAGACCTCGTTTTTCTTCCGCTTCACAATTATTTGGTACTTCGTGCTGGTCTTTCACACAAAGTCCCAATGAAACACACGACTGTAATGTGATAAAATCCCAGAAGGATCAAAGGGGAGTGCTGCTTGTTCCCTGAGCACTTTTGCTGCAGTCTGTCCTTTGCTGTCTTGGTCTGCTGTCATTGAACGCTTGCGGAGGCAAACTCACCTTCCTTCCCTCCACTAAGAGGCTGAGGGGGTTATTCTTATCAGGAATGTCACAAAGCCTGATTCTCAAATGTAATATCTCTGCTTTCAAAAAGGACAAATGCTGCATGCTGAGCTGCTGAGCGACATGGAAGTTCAAAATCATTTTCTCTGTAGGTATAAATAAATAGAGCTGCACAAAGCAGAGAGAAGGGAGGTGCTTTGTTGCCTTGTCTCCTTTAAGCACACAAACTCTACAAAGAAGCTTAAACAGCATGAAAATACTAAAGTGTGCTGAGAAAATTACACCAGTGTGCACAAGCTACATTAAAATACATGGCAAAACATGTACTGTCAACTGGAGCCACACGCTGCAGCACTCAACCTTCAATTCTAAACACAATACGCATAATCGTTAGGTTTTAAGTCCCACAAAACATATTTGTTGTGTGGTGGCACAATTATTAGTGTCCCGGGATAAAATAACCAGCTGACACCGTCCGGTATTGAGGATGAATGTTCTCTTACTGTATCTTATCATGCATTTTATGTTAGCTGTTAATTACCTGTAGGTGGGAGTATGTGCATGCATGATTATCTGGCCTGCGATGGACTGCTGTCCTGTACGGAGTGTACTCTACCTCTTGCCCATTGGCTGCTGGAGGTAGTCATGCAAATCTCTGCAACTGATGGATGGACACAGACAAATGCAAACTTTCAACACAAAAGACTTATTTCAAACTCCTTACTTATTTATTGTTACGTTTTCTTCACATTGTCATTATAAATTAGACAATTTGCTGAAGTTACTGTAAAATACATCCAGAGTTGAAGCAGAATTTTATGTCAACATGAGAAAACATTAGTAAAAGGTGATGAAAGACCGTCTTTGCCAGTTCCATATGATCCTCGCCTGAGGTGCGATGACTAAGCAGACTCTGCAGACTCATTTGAGCATAATTCAGCTGTCTGGTACAACCCACACACTTAGAAAAACCTGCTGAGATCTAAGATAGATGTTGGTGCGTATACCAGCTGAAATGGACACAACTTTCCCAGAGATAAACAGAAATTGCTCAGAGTGAATAGCAAAGACCGAATGCTGTTATTCTGTTAATTTCATTATTAAAAGAAAAACTAAATAAAAATGTTATATCTAGCAACCAGGGTTAAAATTGTTTTGACATTACCGAAATAATTTTAAATATAAATATCAAACTAAAATCTATAATTGTAGACTAAAAATCAACTTGTAAAACACACACATTCTGGACATTTTAAAGTACTGCGATCGTGTGGGACTGTTTTTTGTCCAATTTATTAGGGAACCATTCAAAGTGGCCAGAACATTTTTTAAATGAAAATCTAATGGCTTCCACCAGAAACTTAAACCCTTTTATTTTCTCTGTGACAAGGCTAACTAATTTTAGCAATACAACTTATACAGTAATATAATTCCCTGTATGTAGGACTTTTACTCTGACAACATGGTCACCGTATATTGAGTGGTTGAAAGATTCACTTAGAAGCAAATAATTAGAAGTGCGTAATAAGAATTTTTTCATTCATTGCAACTGTCGCTACATTTTGTATGCAAGTCAGCCAATATTAGATTTTAGAGCATTGATGAGAAGGTTCCAACATCTGTTATATTCTGACTTAAATTGATGTAATTGTTCTTTCTAAAATAAAATTTTAATTTTGAACTTGAGTAAATGGAAACAGAAATTACAGCCCTCAAGCAAGAATTCAGTGCCATTAAAAAAAAAAAAACACATCACAACTGAAAAAGTCTAAGTCATCTTCTCCTACTGTGTTAAATTCAAGATGTTGCCATTTACTAAACTTGGCATTTGCCAAGTCGGTCACTGTTTAAAGGAGTAGTACAAAATGTTAACAAAGGTGTGACTTTTGAGTGGTAAACTTGAAAAAAAGGATGATTTACTGATATACTGATGCTTTCCAAAAATTCTATTGTAGAATTTTTTTTCCCAACTGAAAACAAACAAATTAGTTTGGATATAAAAGAAAAACTATTTAACAAAATCAGAATGGGGAAGAAACTACATCCATGCTGGTGTTTTTATGTAGAACTTCAAAATGTGGAGAGAATTAACATGTGGAAAAGATAAAATGAATAACCAGGCTACCTATAACATCATTTGATCAAGAGTTTATGACCATTATCTCTAAAAATTTGGATTTCATTTAATTTTCTGTCAGCCACCACTCACGACATAGGCAAGTAGGCTCACTACAAATGTGCACAAGCAATACTATCCTGCAATGATTAATTGATGCAATGGTTATAAGAAAGTCTTTTTAAACTTCAAAAAGAATCCTGAAGGGATTGGAGAAAAAAAGTGGTGATTCCCCCAATTTTGTTTTCTGCACTGAGATGCAGGATCCAGGCAGTACCTTCAAAGGTCACCTCTCTACCCACACCACACACTTCACAGTTCAGACTTAGCAAGGGAACAACAAAGATGGGCCATGAAAGGTGAAAACTTTTATTTTTCTTTTGAAGATAATCTGGATGTTCTTGATGGTTTCCATTTCTAAAGTCATGAGAAGATGATCCAACTTAACTTGATCTGGGTGTTTATCCTCATCAATAGCGTGACAGAGCTTATAAAGGAGAATAGAATATTTTTTCTGGACTACCTTGCATGTCTATCCATTCAATGTTCCCACCAGCCTGCTGGAAACACTAGGATTAAATATGTCTACATTAATTTTTGGAATAATGAAGAATATTTTTTCTTAATGTTTATGTTTATTGAGTAGCATCCAGCTCTTTTTATTAATTTTTTCTTCTTTTTTTAATGTACTAGTTGGACCAGTGACAACAGGTGGAAATTAGAACATAACACTATACACTGAACAATGCATCTCTCCTCTTGCAGTTAATGTATAGTGTACAATTTTGGATCTTTTTTGACCAATAGTCTTGAACTAAGATGAAGTCATGAACAGCCTTTAGAACTTAAATTCAGTTCTCAAAGCAAGAACAGGGGCAAAGGACTGTTCTTGCTTTGTCCCTCTCTTTCTTCTTTTTGCATTTTGAAGCTCTGCCTAAAATCTGGTTGCAACCCAGTAACGGGAAAGGTGAATATTTGTAGTTTTCCTGTGGCTTGGTGCATATTAATCAGGTGTGGAAATTAAACAAATTAGTTTGGATTAAAAAGAAAAACTATTTAACAAAATCTTAATGGGGAAGAAACTACATTCATGGTGGTGTTTTTATGTAGAAAGTCAAAATGTGGAGGGAATTAACATGTGAAAGAGATAAAATGAATAAATAAATGGGCATGTCTATAAGTACACTAATTAAGCATAAAATTATGACCTTAGACAATCATGATAGTGCTGCTTTTTGTCAGAAACCAGTGTTCTGCAGGTAAAACCTGACATTTGCCACCCATCTGAACCTTTCTCTGGTACAAAATGGCAGGTTTTTAGTTGACAGGTGTAGGGGAGCGAGACTAATGAGAAAAATCTGATTGCAGTTGTATTTTGTTTTCCTGAAAGACAAAGGAGAAAGCCAAAGCACATAATTACCATGTACAGCACAGTTGACAAGTTGACAGCCCTGCATTATCAGTCGCAGGTGAAATGGTTTATCTCCACTTTGTTGACGGGAGACAAGAGTGGGACTGAACTCTGCTGCCATGCAGTTATTAAGACGAGGCTGTTCTGTTTTTTTTTTTTTTGTACACATTCCCAACGCTAAGGAAGAAATTATGCCATTTTAGCTATCAGCTAATCACATCAAAATTTGCATAAAGGAGCGTGAGTTTTTGCTGTCAGCCCTTACCTGAAATATTAATTAGTGTTTGGTGTTTGACATGATAAAGCTATCACAGAGCCACCTCTCCGTCGGCGCCCTTGTTAACCTTCCACACTACATCTCTTATCACAGTGACAGTCGAGACCACCTCGGCTGCACCAACTGATTCACAACACTTCATTAAAAGCTGGCAACAAAACCATCTGTCCCCTCTCAATCTCCCACCGCAGTAATGTGAAGATAACTCACTCCTGCGTTCAGCACCACTCGTCCTAATGGGATGCCTGTCTGTGCAAACATCAATCGAGTTACTGTAGAGGTGCGATCACCGGATGGATCGCTGTGAATGATGCACAGGGGGCTTTTAGGGAATTTTAAAATGCGGGAAAAATGTGCACAGGGTTGGACAAAAGGAGACTGAATACAGCAATTATTGAACATTTATCTGTGTGCACTCGTGGGTAGAGCTGCTGGCTGGGGCGGAAGGGGGAATGCTATTTATATCCTTGAAATATCAAAGCCCATGCTGAGCCAGCCGTATCAGTAAATTATTTATATCTCCTCAAAAATCTAAAAGAAGATACTACTCAAAATGTTATCAGGATTTACTCTTCTGAGGGAACTTCTCTGTGTAATATCTATTCATGAGGAGAATAAGTAGAAGTGATTAGCTTGTGAATCCTCTGCTTTTCTGTTGACTGGAAATTTTTCTTTAAGTGCACTGGAAAATTATTTTTCATGCATTAAGGAGCTTAGACCAGTGACAGCAGTGTCTTCATCTCATGTTTGTGTTTGTCATCATGTACAATGGATAAGATGACTAAATTTTACTAAGGAATATCACATTTTTACTAAGGAATGTCTAATTTTTATCAAAGCAGAGAAAAAAGGTTAAGTGATCATCTGTAAAATGGACAATTTACCACCCAGGTCATTCATTAACTCTGTCATTCCACAGAAATCCCCCCATGCTGCTACATCCTTACAAATTCTCCTCTGCGCTCCCTTCAGCGTGCCTTTCCCCCCACTGATACCACCCGCAGACTCGGGGGGCCTGATAGATTGGAAGTACAGTGGGGCTGTGCTGTTATTTCTGGAGCCAGATGAAACTGCGGTATAGCAGGCGGGTACACCTCATTTGCTCTGGGCCCCTTCGGGAGATGCATCTGCATGTGCAGCCCGCCTGCCGCCTCGCTGAGCTTATTACCATATTCATAATGCTGCCGGATATCGATTATAAATACCACACCTGTGCCACTTTTCTCCACATAGTTGTTCTGAGCCACATTGTGGCTTAGAGCATTGTGTGCTTGTCGCAGGTATAAGTGAGATGGGCTGCATGGGTGGTATGCATCTCTCCCCACATAATGTTTAATTATTGCGATTAGACCATGTAGCTGTGCAGAACACATCCAGTATTTTCTTACAGGAATTAATGGCATGCATTATATTTAGCGCTTCAGGACAAAATCACAGTAAAACTCACTGATTTGCAAATGATCAAAACCCAGCTATTTATCTATATGTTGAACTGCTGAACCTTAAAACACCAGATGCCAAAAAACATATGAGAAAACAAAAAAAGTTGGGATATGTGCTTGCTTGTGTGTCTGTTGCATCATTTCTTCTTTTAACCAAACTCATGCCACTTTGAGTAGTTTTACAACTGGAGTCTTTTCAGATTCTTGCTTGGCTGATCAACAATTCAGAGCCTTGTTTGCCATGTCAGACACATTTTTACTGGGAGACAGATCTGAAGGTCTGGGAGGCCATTTTTGTACATCCTGCAGATGGTTCGACATAATGATGATGATGTTGATAAATAGGTGTTTACTTGATGACATTTATGTATCTTTGCTGAAATGTCAATATCCTCTTCTCCGATCTGGATGGGGGATTACACATTCCCAAAACTTGTCGTATTTTTCAGTCAGGATTGTTGCTCCCTTCTAAAAAGTGCAAAATAACCATGTCAAAGTCTAGAATGCGTTTTCTTACCAACATCACTATGTTTCCATAAAGTTAATTTTTTTGTATCTTGATGTATCGCATTAGAAAAAGTTGATGAAAATGGCAAAATTCGAATTAACTTCCTCAATTTCAAAATGTTTTTTCTTTTTTGCTTCAGATGGTTTTTGGGTTTTCAAAAAAAAAAAGAGTTAATGTTCTAAAAGGGAGATAATATTTACCAAAAAGGTTTTGACATAGTTGCCATCCACTGGTGGGTGTAAGTCCAAACCTCCATGGAGAAGAGAGGACTCTCCATTTATATTAGATGTGTTTTCCATGCTAGTTTGCACCCTACAGCCATGCACAACATCAACTTCTGACGAAATGAGGCTCTGCATAGTCTGGTTGATTCACTCAAAACAAGTTGATAAAAAAAACACAAACTTCGCAATAGTTTTTTTCTTTTTTGCAACATTTTGAAAGTTCACTTAATTTACATTCAAATGATGTACAATTTCTTCTGATTGGAAATTTTGACTTTCTTTTTAAACTTAAGTACAGTTTTACATTTTGCCTTTAGAGATCCATGATTAGTTGTAGCAATATATTATTTTAAGAATATTTATTTTACAATACAGTAATACTGTAGGCTGTTTGGTTTTTATTAGAAAACAAATTTATAGAAAAACACATACTTCACAATATTTTTTGTATTATTTTTGTAAATGTATAAAAAATACATAAAATATCTTTAAATGTATAAATACATTTAAATAAAATATTGTCACTCGGATGTCGCCATGTCCTTTACGCTGCAGTGCATTCTGGGTAATTTACATATGCTTGGTGCGATTAGCTCCGTCCCTGCTAATGCACGGACGGATTAGCATGAAAATCCGTTCGTGCAATTATTAAAATAAAAAAAATAGAATTTAATGAATGTAAGGTACCGTAGTGTTGCTACTCACTCATGTACAGTAGGTGGCGGTATGTAGCTTAAAGTTGCTTGCGATAAAAGAAGAAGAAAGAGGATGAGGGTTGGGGTGGTGGTGAAAACATCAGTGATGACCAATGCGCTAAGACTTTTCAATTTAAACTGGATTGGAAATAATGGAAATGTAAAAATCACAAGGAGTAATGAAGACGAGGAGGACCAAACGGAGGAAGCTGCATTTGTGCTGCTGCTGCCACATTCGGCTTCATAAAAGACACAATGAATGACGCAGCTCTGGTCAGACTGTGGGATCTGGTAAGTAGCTCATTGTCGGGTCTGGTCTTAACAGCTGTTTAGGGTCCGGTCTTTGCTCTGTTGTCATTTAAAGGAGCTTCCACCGTTGCCTGTCTCGGTTTCTCCCTCGCTTTCCCTCAGCAGGTGGTTTGTTTTAGGAGCTTTTTTTCAGACTCACCTCACTATATATTTTTTAATTATAGCCAACAATGACGCAGTGTGGAACTGTCTAAATTTACACCAGTCAGACAATATGATAAACAACAAACAGGGAAAAGTTAGCCTTCCTGTGTTTACTCTGTAGATTCCGTAGCCATCTACGTCATCAACCCAGCATGCATTGCGCAGGTGAAAAAAACTAACAAAATATAAATTTTTTTGAAGTTATGAGTTTTGATGTTTTACAAACAGCATTTTTTTAGTTAATAGGAAAATTGCTTCATATTTAGGCCAAGATGTTCAACTAATCGTGGATCCCTTTTAAATATTACGAGAGGCAAGAAGTTGATGCAAATCAAGTAGAAAGTTTTGTTTTCTTTGTGACTAGTGAAAATTTATGACCATAATTTAATTTCACACACAACTGACCTCTGGCACGTTGTCCTGGGATGTTCCGAGGTGTATCAGGAATCCATCTATGTCCGTTGTAGAATTGCAGAGCCATGTGAAAGTATTCATACTGAGACCTTTTCACATAATTTTCAAACTCTTTTGACATCTCAAAATGATTGCATCTCAAAATGACAGGGCCAACTGCAATTGGCCCTGTCTACTTTGACACCCACAAGTAAGATCCAGTGCAACCAAACACCTTCAAAAGTGACTTAGTAAACAAGTCCACTTGTGTGTAATGTAATCTCACTTTAAGTCTAGAATTCTCTGAGGAACCCAGAGATTCCTTAGAGAACAAACATCATCATGAAGGTGAAAGAACACAGCAGACGGGTTCAGGAGAACATTGGAGATGTTTAAATGCCATTTAGCAATATCCCAAGCTTGGAAAATCTCATGATCTGAACATAGAAAGAGGACGAACCACCTGACATGGAAGTCTACCTAAAATGTCGGGATAGGATAGAAGAGCATTAATAAGAGAAGAAACCAAGAGATCCATGGTAACTACAGAGATCCACAGCTCAAATGGGAGATTCAATGGACAGAATATCTGCTATTGAAGTAAATCTGGATATTTTGGAAGAGTGGTGAGAAGTAAACCATTGTCAAAAGAAAGCTATGAGAGATCTTGTTTGCCATATAATTTGCTGATTTAAATTTGATTTTTATTGTACAGCGCTTTATAATTGTGAGAAACACTATATAAATAAACTTTGCACTGCAAAAATACAGAATTTTACCAAGTATTTTTTTATTCAGTTTGTAGAGCAAATATTTTAGTACACCTGAAATGAAACCAAACTAACTTAATAGTGATGAAAAAGTTTTAGTTCCACTGGCAGATTATTTCATTTATAGGTGAAATAATCTGCTGGTACTTCCACTAGTAGTTTTTCATCAATATTAAGGAATTATTTACTTAAAACAAGCTTATACTCCCACATCTTGCTGTAAAATTTACCTGTGAGTTTTGTCTGATTTCAATGTACTAAGATATTTGCACTAGAAACTACATCAATAATAATTGGTAGATTTTGTGTTTTTACATTGTACGTATTTTGGTGAAGGAGCTTTGGTAAGGTGAGACCAGAATTTAGTCTCCTATTCTGCATACAGAACACGTCTTAGGAGTACAAGCTAAAGCAGGCAGACTTAAAAAAAAAAAAAAAGAAAAATACAAGATGATAGACTTGAGAAGTGGAAAGCTCTCATCTGGACTGCACTGCTGTCAGATGTGATGATGTATCTGTCTTGTGCTAGACACCAGCAGTTGCAGCAGCCCTGCCTGTGAGGAGGATCCTGGAGGAAGAGAAAGGCGCTCATACACCTGCTGTGTCCTCAGGCTGCAGTGGTGCAATGTAACACCGATCTTGAAAACCCGACACATGCAACAATTTCCAGAGCGATGCTGGAACACACTCAGTCTTTGTCTTCGGAGGTGCAACATAAACTGTTGACTGTATACAAACAAAACATCTGGCACCATCCTTTCATTAATATTTGACAGTCTACCTAAGAGCTCTGCATATAAAAGCAGACAGCTGTGAATTGTAATCCTCCTTCCGCTCTGTCAACATTCACTTGCTTTTCAGCACGTTGGTTTTTTTGTGATTGGCATCCCTTCCAACCCACACCTAACTTATCTTCATTCCCCATCTTTAATTATTACTGCAATGTCAGGGATTTGTCACTGCCTCCTACTACTCTGAAAAAGTTAATGCATGGCACAGATGGAGTCCTCTAAACAAACTAGGCTGTCACAATAACAATCCCTTATGATAACATAGCAGCAAAGGCAGGACCGAACAGCTGGCTCTGTCTCGGTCCACATATCTAAAGGGTCCCCTTTTTTAAAAACAATACAGCATGACATTCTGGCTTATTAAAGTTTCATATGGTCCTACAAGGAAGCTTTAGTGGTGACAACATGAGCAGACACCACCCGAGAGGAGCATGAGGTTGACAGTTATGAGAAAACCAGATCATGACAGGAAGTTTATTTAAATACAGCATACTGTACTTGCCCTTCTTTTGAAAACTACATGAATACATTTTCTTTTAGTCCATGTAGTTCTTTTGCAGTTTTGAGATTTAAATCCTTCAAAGTCTCTCTCTCTCTTTCTCTCTCTCTCTTTCTCTCTCTCTCTCTCTCTCTCGCTATATATATATATATATATATATAATTAGTTATGTGGAAGATTTATTTTAAAGATGGTCTATTGTGCTTTCATGAACAGGCTAGGATAGGGCTATGGGCTACACAAATTAATTTTTTGAACAAAATCATTCTTGGATAAGGAGATTTGAGTCTGCTCTGTTCTACATATTTTGAGCTCCTTTCAGGATAAGCTGTTTTAGGGCCTCTTGTCTCTTTAAATCCTAATAAGTGGCTACTGGCCACGCCCCCTAAACTCAATGTTTGCATTCACATGTGAAAATCGCACTTTAACAGCAGAAAAACAGCCATTACATAACCTTGATAAGTAGTTTCTTTCTTTTTTTTGCTCCTTTTAATCAACAGAGAGATGGACAACTAAAAATATATTTATTTATTATATTTCACAATATTTACATTTCGATTGAAACTGTTTTTTCTGATAGATTCAAGAATCTCCTGTTAGTAATCATACTGATCTATTTTAGTGGTGAAGTAACAAATCTAAAACACAAAATGAAACAAAATGACATGAAACTAATTCTTGATTTTTGAGAAAAAGTTGGAGTGCCAAATTCCAGAGTTTAAAGAAAACTTTGCAAGAAAGAAAAAGGAGAATTCAAAACAAAGTCCTTTTGAGAGAAGATTCAGAGTTAAGATAAAAAGAAGAAGCCTTACTTTTAGCCTGGGTCTTTTTACCTCTCAGTGAACCCATCTGGGTTCCTGGATCTTTGGTTCCTCTCGACAGGGAAATCTCTGCACAGCATCTGTCCAGCCTGACCTCAAGGTCATCTCTACAGGGAGGCATCCGTCACAGACCCGGAATGTTCGGTGGTTTCTTTCGTTGGAATCTGAATCGAACAGTTAAAGTGGGGAAAAAAAAACCAAACTTTCAAGATAAGCTGGGTTTTACCTCCAGCAAATAAACTGAAGCTGCTGAAACATTAAGGAGCATCAAGAGGAGAAACAAAAACAAAGAGTTAGGGTAAATAAAGATTTGCCACCGAATCTACCGGTCGATCAGATCCAAAATATAACTCAGGGAAGGCAAAACTTCTTTGATGCTTCTGTGTGTTGCTCTATCTCTTTAGAAATTCACCCTCTGAGTCAGCATGGAGAGCTCACTACAGTCACAACATCATGATGTCATCAGGTGCTGGTCACCCCAACAGCGAAAAGCCTTGGAAAGCATTTTTGCATGACATTAGATGATGATTAAGAAAAGCAGGCTCTACTATCCAAAACTGTCTCAGTGGGGAGACAGTTCCAGGACAGTAAATATTATTTTACTGGGTGGAAGCAGTTTGAGCTGAAGGTCTACCGAGTTCTAAGTTGGCAGAAAAAGAACATTCACTCTTAAGAGGCAGTATTATGAAAAATCAACTTTTATTAGCTTTACCTCATGTTATAATGTTATTATACATACATGGAGTGTTTCCTCAATTCTTTCACGCATGTTTGAGAAATCCTTTAATCTCCCATGACAACATTTAGCTGTGCAAAATGCCTGGGTGGACCTAGCTCCGCCTTCAAAATGCAGCTCCTCCTCAGAGCTGCAGTTTCCAAGTTTCGAGCTTCCACCTCACAGAGCAGCCCTCTCCCACAACTCCCCCACTCAGGTCCTTCAGACTAGCCAGCAGCAATTAGCAAAGACCCGGAGAACTCTGCATTATAAGAGTTACTTTTTAGAGAAAGATGGTAAAATCCTCTCAAAATAGGTGTGTTTTTATCTATGTTGGATTCGTTTCCTCCATCAATAATCCCTGGATAACTTTTGGCAGAGCCGGAATTAAACAGCCTGTTTACTTGGTGTAGGTGAATTGTCTAAAACAGTCGGTGTAAATAAGATGAGAGATATGACAAGGGTGGACATGTGTATATGTTGTTATAAAATTGTTATTGAAAATAAAAAAGTAGAAAAAAAACAAAAAACAGGTGTGTTTTTAGCTTTGATTTAAAGGAACTTGGTGTTTCAGCTGTTTTGCAAATGCTTTGGAAGTTTTTTCCAGATTTGTTGTGCATAGAAGCTGAATTCTGCTTTTCTATATTTGGTTCTGGTCCTGCAGCAGAGCAGACCAGAACCAGAAGACCTGAGAGGTCTGGAAGGTTGATACAACATCTTTAATGTATTTTGGGGCTAAACTGTTCAGTGAATTGTAAACTAACAGATGAATTTTAAAGTCTGTTCTCTGGCTGATGTGCTCTACATTCTTGGTGTTTGTGAGAATGCCAACATTAGTGTTCTTATGCACATGTATAGTCATAGACATGTATTATACACCACTGCACAGACAGAGTGGAAATGGGCCATTTCAGTAGCATGTTTTTGCTGTGAGAAACTCCAGAACCAAATTGATCTGATCGGTGCACAGTTACAGCTGCCAGAGAACAAAATGACCAAAATCTATCTAGCCTTTGTAAATGATCCTCATTTCATTTAATGTCTGTTATCTAAACTCTAGTGGCTCCAATAAATCAGAAATCACCCTGAATGTGTGGCCCATTAGTGGAGTTGATGAGCCTTAGAGAGGCCAGTTGTGTCTGTGGGCACATCAGCAACACACTCGGCGCTCTGAGGCCGTTGTGTGTCGATCCAACCTGCAGGCGTTTTCATCTGTTTTGTGTTTGAGCGGTGGTGTCGGACTGGGAGAGCAAAGAATGAGAAACAGCACTGGTGACAGATGATAGAGGCAGTCAGTACGCTGCTCATCTTTTTTGGCATGAGCCCTCAAGGACAATCCATACCAGAAACTCCCGTTTGAACACCCGACAAAGTTTGTAGGCTTTTTTGCATAATCTAAACGAACAGTTCTGGGAGATTGTCACGCTTAGAATTTTAGAATACCATTTCTCTGCTATTGAGCTATTTTCTTATTAAAATAGTTTCCACATTCTGAGCTCCAGCCCCCATCTCTCATTAGGCCTATTGGCTGCCGATAAATTATTGGCTAGTGATGATTTAGTTGCTTTTAAAAGTTAATGACTCAAGTACTTCTTACCAGAGAATGGTGTGACATTGCGGTGTTTTGCCGTCAGGGTGTGAGTGGACTGGTTGTCAGAGCAGGAATCCAGATAGCGACATGAAAGCAGAGCTGCACCGTGTGACTGGATGTGAAGAACGCACACAGCAGGAAAGACAGACCACGACGAGCACCGGTCGGGAGGATGCAACGGAACGAGGCTGCCAGGAGACGAAACGCGTACAGACTTGATCATATACAGAGTGAAGGATTTCAGGAAATGTGAGGAATGGGAACAGAACTCTGCTTCTCAGTCACACTGTGGCAACACGTAGGGGAGTTGACAATCCGATGAGCAGCGGGCGGCAGTGTGTGGGTATTTATACTGCAGAGGCTTGATGAATGAAGGCTCCCAGGTGTGCGGGTGGAAAAAGAGACACTAGAACGTTATGGCTCTTATTTACTCACACACTGTCACACAGAAAACATGGGGGTGGATAAACAAGAGACCAACCTGACATGCAGGAAGAAGGAAATGAAGGCCTGGGCCGCCTGGGATAGGTCCACTCACACTTACAGTATGTCAGGGAAATACTGCAGGTTAAATTTGTTTGGCACATAAAGCAGGTTGGGCTGCAGAGGGTAGAACTGCTGCCTTGCATCAAGAAGGTCCTGCATGTCATTTGTCTGATCCCCATGTGCATGTGTGGGTTCTCTCTGGGTACTCTACTTTTTTCCACAGCCCATAACTACGACATTTAGGTCAACTGGTTTCTCTAAGCTGACCTTATATATGAGTTTGTGTGCGTTATTGTGTCTCAGTACCTGTGTTTCCATTACAAATGTGCAGAAAACTTTGTCTATTCCTCTAATGTAAAAAAACCCACAATTTTGCAATTGCTGTATTTCTATTAAATAAGAAACATAATCAAAATTACATTGTTCACATGATAAGTCATTAAAAAAAAACATGCCGCACCATCATCCTCCTACCACTTCTTTTCATCTTCTTTGTTTTTTTTGCCAGTAGTAACATCCGGTTGTGGACTCGTGTGATGTAAAAAAAAAAAAAAAAAAAAAAATGTTTCTATTTCAGTTTTTTGAAATACTCCAATTCCGATACAGTCAAAAAAAACACTTCAGACCAGTGCAAAAGGTTTTATCAAAAATGTGAGTTGGGGCGTGCTGTGGTGGCGTAGGGGTTAGCGCGACCCACATTTGGAGGCCTTGAGTCCTTGTCGCGGGTTCGACTCCCGGACCCGACGATATTTGCCGCATGTCTTCCCCCCTCTCATTACCCCCTTCCTGTCAGCCTACTATCAAATAAGGGACACTAGAGCCCACAAAAAGCCCCCTGGTGGGAAAACAAAAAAAAATAAAAAATGTGAGTTGTATTTCCATTAAGTGAATTTATTTTCATAATTCCAATTTACACAATCGTATGGTGATTGGAAAAGCAGCTTGTGTTTCCCTTTGTTCGAGTGGTAGCCTGTCCAGGGTGTCCCTCCCTCCTAGCCAATGGCTGCTGGACATGGACAACCCTGCACAAATAACAGGGTATGGACAAGGATTGATAAAGATAAAAAAGATTAATCTTTTCCAAGATCATCTTTAAGGAATAAACATATTGTTTTTAAATTTTTTTTAAAAAGATTACGATATCAAGAGAACCTTAATTAGTGAGATCTGATTCTTTCTCTCTCTCTCTCCTTTTTTGTCCAACAGCTGTGACTATAACTCCAAAGCTGCGACAGTTGGAGTTCAGCATTGGTAAGTCTCTAATCTTGCACAATGTTGTTCTTTTACATAACATGCATTATGTGTACACATACTAGCAGGGGTGTCTAAAGTGCGGCCTTATGTTGCCTGCTGGCACATGCTGATTGTGCTGAGGAAAGATTTTTACTGACAAATAAAACTCTTATAACAATGGAAAATGTTTGGTAGTACTGCACCAAGAAGTATCTGTTTTTTAAAAACCAGTTTGTGTTTTTCTGATGTCATAGTAAGTAGGACCAAAAATATACTGTGACTTAAGAAAGTTGGCTAAGAAAGAATCACTTGTATGCAATTCTTGTTGCAAAAGAACAGTTTATTAACCAACAAAATGGAAAACAGTTGACAACAAGCAATTAGGAAGCAATATGCAATTTAATGAGGCACGTTTGCGAGGCACTTTGTGTTCAATTTACAATTTGCAGATCTGTTTCCTATAAAAATACAACTGCTTCATGTGGCGAATGATGGTAGCATTTTCATGAACTGTCTCTTGCATGTCACAGCGTGAAGTGGTAGTTTAGAAGTTGATTCAGCAGCGTCAACATGGAAATTTTAGTGTGCAGTTGCTGTGGTGGTTTTGTGGCTATGTGTGGAGGAATCATCACTACTTGAAGTCTTGTATAAAGACAGATTAGTTCAGGAGTGGATGTTGGGGAGGCCTGAGATCTTAGCATTGCCATTGTTCTCACTCTAAAGGAGTTATTCTTAATTTGCTGTGATCCAGTGGGACCTGAAGAACGTCGAGCAACCCTGAACTTGTGTCAACGAGTCCAATAAGGCTCACAAGTTGGAGTGTTTCTGTTTTTAAAATGACTTGTTTGTTTTATCAACTTTATCTCAAAGCTTCAGCTTCTTGTCTCTCTGGAATAGCTATAAAATGCATTACAGAGCATTTTGTTTTTGAAGTCTCTGCTATCTAAGGAGGGAATCTTATGCATGTGTCTGAGTTTTTTCCAGTTCTTATTAAAACTCTGGGCTCGTATTTGTGAAAGAGCTGCAGCTGTTCCATATTCCACTGGGGTGAAAAATTAGTATAATGGGTCTTAACTGTTTTCACTTTGTGTGTGTGGGGTGTGGGAGTGGCAGCAAACCTCCTCAGTAACATCACAGCCAATTAACATTTAATGAGATAACTGTAGGAAAGCACATTTTTTACTGGAACAATGCTTTGCTGCGATGGTGATGATTAAAAGGGAACTGTTCCACTTTTGCATATAAATTTTAGCTTATTTGTCATAAAAAACCTTGTCTGTTTAAATGGAAGCAAACTGAAAGAAGTCTTTTTTTTAAAATAACTTTGATCACATTCTGTCTTTACAATTGAAATTACATCATTTATCAAATCTTTATTTTTATTTTAACCTTTACTTTAATCAGTCTCTTGCTTTGCTTTTAACCATTTTCTGTTTGAGTCCCATTTGTAGTGTAGCGTAAAACTGAACGGGTTGGCTGTCCATTTTAAAGCAGATACAAAGTTGAAATAATGCAAATTTACCTAGTGATACATCTTCAAACTGCCTATACTGTATGTAAGTTAACTTCATTTAAGCTGAAACCTTTGAAAATAAATACAGATTTCAATGAAAAAATGTAACATTCTGCACATTTTACTTGTTTGTGAAACTTGCTGTTTCTAATAATTCCAGATTTGTCAAGCAGAATGCCTAAAATAACTCTTAAGGAACGAACTTGATTGAAGTTGAAATCCATTCACATGTCTTCGGTTCAAGGAAAAGCTTCAATCAAAAAAAGGTTTGAAGAAACAGTTTTTTGCAGAACAGTCTTTAGGCCATTAAAGTGACGTAGTTTTTTAAGTCGTACTGGTATTTGCTCTGAGAAAAAAACTCAATTTGAAATTTTTCACTTTTTTGAGGTTGCAAACTAACTATATTTTATTTGAATTTCAAGCAATTACACAACTTCAAGTAGTTCATAATTTGCAATTTGATACATGATTTCCATTTTTTTTTTTTTTACAAACTACTATCTGTGTGGTGTAGTGGTTCCCAAAGTGTGGGGCGCACAGATCTGGAAAAAAGAAAAGAAAAGAAAACAGTTACACAAAAGTGTTTCAGTGTAAAGATGGTTTGTAGTGTTTTGTTGCAATCTGAAATGTGAAATAAACTTCAGTGGAGTTTGAAAACAAAATATGTGTATAGGTTTATGTCTGCTTGAACGATGTGTTCAATGCATAGGGGGCCCAGAAAATCTTTGGGAACCACTGGGGTGGTGTGTGCTTTTGAATGTCTGTTGTCGGGCCTTCTTCCGTAAAGGCCCGATTGTGGAAGTCCCAAAAAGATGAATAAAAGTTAATGGTTGTAACATAAGAAGATGTGAAAAATCATTTTGCACATCACTGCGATTTGAGGTTGCAGTTCACTTCTAGTAGTTTTTTTTAATTTTTTATTTATGCTATCAGTATTTCCACTTTTCAGAGCAAGATTTAATTATGTACCAAAGTACTTCTGTCGGATAACTGCTGAATTTTTAAGGCGAGAAATGCATAAAGATCAGAATATATTTGAATCAAGGAATGGCTGCATTTAAAAAAAAAAAAATTGTTGTTTTCTAACGCAACCTTCCTGTTCTCAGAGGAGTTGAGATACTCATTGAATTTTATATTATTTCATTTAGTTACATCATCTGAAAAAGTCAAAGACAAGCTGCTGTGGAAGAAGCTCAGATTTTTCCAAGTGAGGTTTCTTTTATGTTATGACCAGTAAATTCTGGTATTAACTGCAGTCGATAATTCTCTTAGCGTCTTCACTTTAATGAAAGTAAAGAAAGTCAGAAGAAACAGATTTTTTTTGGCCCAAGTCTTGCCACAGATTGTTAATAGATTAAGGTCTGTACTTTGACTGGGCCAGTCTAATATTTGACCAATACTTTCAGGTTTTGATTTGTTTTGGTTTTCTTGTGGAAAACCAAAGTCATCTGATTGAAGCTCATGTTTGATGTTTTTCCTGCACGGCTTGTTGCAAACTGCAGTGACTTCATCTGACACTCTTCTTACCATGCTTCCACAGAAGTCAGATCTGTTGGCTGATTGACTAGATGTCCTGTTGACAATTTTTCTCACCTTATCTCTAGATCTCTGGATTCCCTACCTTGGATCACTTGACCGCTTCTGTGATTCATTTTCTCCTTGCTCTGTGAATTTAGGTGGCAGGTTTTGTTTTTCTAGGTTTGCATTTGTGCCAAACTCTTTCTATCTATAGATGAGAAATTGGAAAAAATGTTGTTTCAGATTCTAAGTTTGGACTATTGCTTTTTAACCTAATTCTGCTTTAATTGTAATCTCCGCCACAACTTCCTTTAGTGTTGCTCATGACTAATATCCTGCAACAGACTTCTGAGTCCTTCACAGAACACCTGGATTTATAGGGAGATTAAATCAAGCACAGGTGGACTAATTAGGTGAATCCAGCAACTTGCACTGTAATTTATTAGCAGTATCAGATTTGAGGGGACTAGATAAAAATGTTTCTCATATTTAAAAAAAAATATTTTTCAATATTTTGAGCACAATATTTTTTGCTTCACTTAAGAAATTATGTATTACTTTTTGTTTGTCTCTCCCGTACCGTCCCAACACACAAATGTAGAAAAATTAAAATTTTATTAAACTCTGTTATAAATGGCATTTTCCCCAGACTCTTAGACTAAATGGTGTGCAGATCAGAGCAGTGGCACATTAGAGGATAATGTTGTTGAATTGATTTAGGTGATGAATTCTTATCATTAGACATGAATCATTCTGGAGATGAGCATGTATTTGTCTCATGCGGTAACTCCCATGCTCCCCTCTGCCATTACACTGAATTCAGATTCCTTCTGGAGGTCACAGAAGCCTCCTGCATTAAAACCCATTGCTTAAAAATTCATCTTGAGAGACGTCAACGTATTCCAATCAGTCTGAATAAATACACTGCAGTAATTGAAGTCTCCAATGATGGGCAAACATTATTACTCAAATTGAACAATTGTTGTGGTAATTTGGGAATCAGTTCCGATTTACTGTGGCAGTTTGAGTAACTTGACTGAAATTGCCAGTCGCGACATTGTTGAATTAATTTTCACCTAAGCTGAGGAAGGCAATTCAGTAGTAATCAACAGAAGGATCTGCAAATGTAATTTTCTTGAAGCCACTCCAAATTTGTTCACTCCTTTTTTTTTTTCTTGCTCTCCAATCCATTATTTGAGTCTGTGACATTTTAATGAGCCATATTCCTCCTCCCTCCATCCATGTTTCTCCCTCATTACCTCCACTTTCCCCCCTCCATTTAGACTTCCTTCCTAAATCTCTAAATGTTTCTCTAGGGGACTCTTTTGTCCTGTCTCGTCACTCTCGCCATTTCCTTTTCCTGCCTCCCCCACCTACAGTAATAAAGGTTCTTAGTGCAGAGGTTTCATCGAAACGTCACATTCCTTTGAGAAAGCCATTATTGCAGTGTTTAAAAGGGAACCGCTTCCAGTTTCAATCTTTAAATCGGCACCCTCGATACTAAAACACACAATGTTGATCACTGTATGTTTAACTTATTATACCAATGCTGTTATGAAACTCATAGGAGACTCACAGTGCTGGTGAGGAATGGGGATAAGCTCATTATCAGAATAAATATGGTGCTTTATTAAGTCCAGAGGACCCAGCTTCATCTAAATATCAGCAGCTAGGTGGATGGAACTGGGAGTCCTGAAAGAAACTGGTTTTGAAATGGACATATTAATCATCTGGAATGGCCAATTCTCTAACCTTAAAATCCATAAACTATGAATAAAGGCTGCGTTTGTGCCAAAGAACAAAACAATTTAAATAAACTCTACAAATTCTGCCAGGAAGGTTGTTTAGGCAGAATTTTGCCAGAAGGTTTTTGATGGCTACAAAAAGCATGTAATCAATGTGCATCCTGCTAGTGGGCATTTAGCTCAACATTATTGGAGCCGTATGAATATTTGAACCTTTTTGTGTTATAACACTGTGTGGATCAGGAATCATTCATATTAAAATCAAGCTTGTATGTCATATAATCATTTTGACCCTTTGATAAAAAGCCTTCAAATGCATCAATAAAAGTATGAAATACATTTAGAAACATTCATGCCTTTTAATGATTGTATGCAAACTTTTGATTAGCACTGTAAATCTCCTCTGAGTTTCCTGTGAGAATTGGTAAACAACTTGTCTACTGTGTCCCTCCTTTGTCAGTTTTTATTTTTAGCTGATCCCTCTCTTTGCATGCTTTATCACAGAGCAACCAAGTCTAATGTAAACTCTTTTTGTCACTGCAGTAATGACAAAGCAGCAGCTGAAACACAGGCTGATAGATGCTTCTGCTTTCAGCTCATATGAACATGGTTTTATGTGAGCAGAAATGCCTTTTATCTCCTTCTGCATAAGCAAATGCCAGACTTCTTTAATGCAAGTCCAAAATTCCTGCTGCCTGGAATGAAAAAGGGGAATATAAAATTAAAATAAGCCCTATGAGATGATGCATGAGGTCTGCTGAGCTGCAGGATACCTAGCAGGACTCTCCTGCAGCTTCCTTTTCACCAGCCGCTGAAAGAATCTGATACAGGATGATGCTGTCTTATATTCTGGGTTTACAGTTATGGCCAAAAGTCTTGGCACTTATACAGACTTCATACTTTAGAAACTTTGCCGCTACAGCTCTGGCAATAAATTAGGTAAAAAATACTTTTTGGGGGATTATTTTTGTATAGCAAATAATTCTATAAGTTTAAAATGTAACTTTATAACAGCAACCGATCGGCCACTTTATTATGTACTCCAGTGTAGTTGCTTATTTACACAAAGAACAAAGCAGACAATCATATAACACCAGCTCCATGCATTTTGGTTTTGCTGGAGATGACTTTGACATAACGCTGCATGCTTGTGCCAGATGGTATTTAGGTTTTCAGAAACTGCTGATCTACTGGGATTTATTTTACACACAATCATCTATGGGGGACGATCCAAAACACGGTCGAAAGGCAAATGACCACTTGTTCCAACAAATGTATACTAATTAGCATCTTGAATGAAATCTTTTGAATGCACAACACACTGAAGCTTAAAGTACTCTTGTCAGCTATAAGGTGGAAACTGAAGCTACAGTTCGAACAGGCTCTCCAGAATTGGACAACAGCAGATTGGAAAAGCATTACCTGGTCTGTAGAGTCTCAATTTCAGCTGGGGTCAGAAAGTGGCGTAGACATGAAAGCATGGATTCTTTCTGCCTTGCATTAATAGGTTAGGCTGCTTTGGGTGGTGAAATGGTCAGGGGGATATTTTCTTCACACACTTCGGGCATCAATTGAGCATAACCCAGCCTACCAGGGCTATAATAGTAGCTCTGGGTTTATCATTATGGTTTAATTTTATTTCCTGGTGAATTTTCCTTTGTCTCAGTTAGTTTTAATAAACAAATAATCACTGAGCAAAAAGCTAAAGTAAATTGTCAGTGGAAAGACAATGACAGAGATAAGGTGTTAAGTAGCTTAAAATATTCTGATGGAAAAGATAACGTCATGTTGCAGACACAACACCCAAAACAGCTTCTCTTTCTGCATTTTCTGTGGTTAAACTTATAAAGGTAAATGGGATCAGAGGAGCTGTTAAATAAAACATCAGGTCAAAAGGGAGCCCTTTATCTAAAGCCTTTAAAGCTCATGCAGCTCCCATTGAACTTTTCTATATTTTGCCACTCTTCAAACAAAAAATTAATTATTATGTTGTGCGATTTTGGACATATTTCAGATCGCATGACCATAGACCATAGAAGAGTCGAGACATGGATGGACAGGTAAATAAGGAATCTAATTATGTGGAACTGCTATTTTTCTACCACAACAGATAAAAGCAACACTTATCAATCCATCTCCGTATCTTACCATTTCCTGAACAAGACACCACAACACTTGAAGTTATCATTGAAGGCGAGACTTCCCCCAAACCTGGAGGGAACAGTCAACCCTTTACTGGACTAGGACTATGAGTATGAAGAGGACTATGAAGTCCTCTAAGCCTATGACTTCAGGCTTAGAGGACTTACTGTCATCATGACTGCTTCACACTCAAACCATCCTGGGGGATGCTGAAGGTCATGGCCTAAAGATGGCAACAGAATGACATCATCCATACCAACTAAAGATGTACCTTGGAGGCTTCTAACCAGACACTCTCCAATCCAAAGTTGATAATTAAAAGAAGTGTGGGTCAGAGTCCAACCTACCTTGAGAACAAGCTCAACATTGTACCAACAATGTGAAGAGATATAGCTTTGGTTATACAAGGACTAAGTAGCCCTAACAAGCATCCATGTCACCCCATACTTTGACAGCACTTCCTATAAACTACCTTCAGGGTCAAAGTCATTAGGATTTCTCAAATCCAGAGGACATACAATGCACATTGAAGGTATTCACACCACTTCACTTTTTCCATATTTTGTTTTATGTTATGCCCTAATGCCAAGTTGTTTTAAATTACTCACATTCCTCAAAGTTCTACACACAAATACAATATTACGACAATATGGAAAAAATGTGAGGCAAGTTTATAAAGAAAAAGTAGAAGACCAATAAATTATATTCACAGCCTTTGCTAAATACTTCATTGATCCACCTTTGGCAGCAATTACAGCCTCAAACTATTCTGAAACGAGAAGCTTAGCACACCTTTCTTGGGTAGTTTGGCCCATTCGTCTTTGTATAGCTTGTCAATCTCTGGAGAGATCAAGTATCTGATCTCTCCAGAGTGTTCAATTGGATTCAAGTCTGGACTCTGACTTGGAGACTCAAGAACAATCACAGGGTGGTTCGGAAGCCTCTCCTTTGAAAAACTAAATAGCCTCTATTTGCACTTTATCAAGTCCAGAGGACCTTACAGTCAATCATTCCCCCATTTACGCACACATTCACCATCACACTCTGATGTTAGGAACATACAGTGTAGCCACAGCTTCCATGGCACACTCTCACAGAAGTGAGTATGCCTTACACCACCATCAGCAGGCAAGACATGTGAATTTTGTCATTGTGCCCAATGACACAACTATTAGACAGATGAAATGGAGGCTCAACCTGACAACCCAACGATTACAGAAGGAACTTCTGCCACCATCACAATTGTTGCTCCATCAACAATGGTTCCCACCTGAAGGTTTCTGCCTCAATAAGCTCCAATGACTTTCAGGCCAAATCTGCTACAAACTATATTTGTAACAGAAGTTTTCAGCATTCAGACTTACATCTGAATCCACAGAACCAAAGAGAAACTTTCCCAAATGTGAGTTGTAGATCTATCAAATCAGGCCTCCACCAGCTTTTTCCTGGTCACACTCACCATTCGTTACCAGATCTTTCCATCACCAGAGCCAGCACATTTAAAAGCTCTGCCCCTCTTCTGTGTCTAAGAAAATGCAGACACGGCACTCTTCAACATCTGATAGTACAGAATGTCCTTTCTCTAAAGTTATTCTTCTTTTGATTCCGTCAATAATTCTCTCATGGGATATCATCCATATCTCAGACTTTTACTACTATTTGAGTAAAATTTACTATCGGCTCAACAGTAAAAAGTTTTTATGAATGTCAGCAAGACTTTAATTTATTGTGACGGATTGAGTTGTGGCATTTAAATAACTACAGGTCTCATGATGAGACATTCCTGGAGATTTAAATGAATTAGTAGATGTGATTTAGTTTAATAGAATCCAAACCCTTGAGGAATTGATGTCACAGGATTTAAATGAAGAACATGGACTGCCTGTTTTACTCAGCAGACTGACCATTGGTACAATTTGCTACTTTGAGAAAAAAATTATTACTAGATTATACACTATGTTTTAAGACAAAGTACATAACGCATTACTAAAATTTAAAAAGTACTTTTGTATTTACAGAAGTACATAGGATCTAATTACTAAGATCCTATGTTATAACTAAAGAAATTAAAGAAGAATCTTATCCTTCATAAGTAAAGATCTTGACAGTTTCTTGGGATCTGCAACATATGAGTAAAAGTTCCAAAAATGATCTAAAGAAAAACATCTAGAAGGCATACCTTACATAGTACATAGGGACAAGTTTATACAGTTTTGCCATTTACTTCAAAGGCTAAAAGACAAAGACACAATGAAATGGAGAGAAGACACCATTGGGGGGCCGGATGGTGATGATTCTTGTGCGGGACAAGATGCTCCTCCAGCCTCGCCTTCTAATCTTTATTCTTATTTTGTTATGATCTTGGTAAATGTCAAATATATTTTATGTGCCACATTATCAGAACTTCATTATCGAGATGTAGTACAATCTTATTCAGTCGTGACCAGGAAAGAAAACTGATGATGCTTCATGCATTTAAAAGAAGGAGCTTTGAAAAAGCACTTTTAATCACAGATTCTATTCACAGTGTGATTTTTGTCATGCATATAACCATGCTAAAATAGTTCTAAAAGTCAGAATTGTATTTTAGTTTTTAACTATGTCATGGGTGGTGATGAATAACTAAATTAAATTGTGATTCTTCTAGTACAGACCTAGAAGGAGGAATCAAACTTCTCACAACTAAGATGTGAGAATTTATTTTTAGTTTAGTTGTTTATAAAAGATAAGTTTTATGAAAGTGAAAGATTCAAAGAGGCTGTAAAACTTGCCTGTTAAAAGTGGCTGTTTTTTTATAGCTCTGCTTATTTGCGGTAAACTTGTAAGAAAATCTCATTAAACTTTGGCTTTATTTGTGTTGCTGTTCTCATAATAACCAAAGAAAGAAATCCTTTCCTTGGGGAAAGGGTTTCTTTCTAGTAGTAGAATCAACTTTCTGTTCCTGTTGGATAATGTGAAAATTTCATAGTTTTCACAGTAGATGAAGATCGATTTACCAGTTTGCAAAGTTGTTTGACTATTGAGTAAACGTTAAAACTAGGTTGTTTGCTGCTTTGTACAATGTACAAGAATTGCATTTGCATAAATGATAAAGAAACACTACATCTTGATTTAACTCATTTGAAACATTGACGAGTAAATACAAGCACCTTTTTATTTTTCCAGAGTAAAGTGTGAAACAGAATGGGCTCCGAGAGCAGATCAATAACTGGATAGATGCCAGAATTTAGGCCCGGACAAATAAAATAGTTTTCAGATAAAATCCAAGCACGTTCCTGGGGAAAATGTCTTTTATACACCTAGGGGAGTATGCTTAGATGCCAATTAACACTAAAGAATGAGAGACAGTAAATGTATCAGTCTGAATGTCAGTGTTAGCTGTTCCTGTTAATCAGATGTAAATACAGGAGTCGCATCTTCCTGCTTTTGTGTTAAGAAAAAAGCAGTAACCATAGAAATCATCTTTCCTATTCAAGGCTTCAAGTTTCTTTCACTCTTAAGTTCAGTGAAGTAATTTAAATCTGACTTTACCAAAGAGATTACAATGTTTGGTCTTGATGGGATCAGTAGGGGTTATTTTGTTCAATGGAGTTTTAGTAAATAATTATTACCAAGTTCATTTTGCAGTAATGACCTTCAGGATTAAAACACAAACTTTGAAGCAGGGTAAGTGAATTAAGTCTCTGGGCCACCTTAATTTGCTGTTACACTCTTACTCTGAAATATGGCCAAGATTCATGGCAGAGGAAATGGAGGCTGAAGAAAAAACAGGAGACAGAGCCAAGGCCCCTGCCAAGCCAGAAACAACAAACTTTTGGGCTGCC
Source organism: Brachyrhaphis terrabensis (assembly GCA_903067065.1). NCBI lineage: Eukaryota > Metazoa > Chordata > Actinopteri > Cyprinodontiformes > Poeciliidae > Brachyrhaphis > Brachyrhaphis terrabensis. The sequence continues at coordinate 31,412 of CAEGAG010004791.1, read as the reverse complement.
ACAATAGACAATACATTTATACAGAGTAGCATACCATTGTCATCTGGCAAGTTGCATGGACACCAAAGAGATTTTGGAAGACATTGTTGACAATTATTTGACCACTCTTATCACCAGAAATGGTAAGAATCCTTTAGAAGTGGTTTCTACCACTTATACGTGATTTTAACATTTTAAAGGGCTAATCTTAAGGCCACTCCCCAGGTTTATTGCTAACCTGCTCTATTGTTTCCAAGTTTAGTTATGTGTGTTTGTTCTGTTGGAACAGTGCCCAAGTTTCTAGCATCCAGCTCCAAATTTTAGATCAAGTTAATGATTCTTTTTTTCTTCCTTCTTATTATTCCACTCACTTTGCACAATGCATCAGCACCAACGGCAGCAAAGTAGCCCCTTAGCCTGATAATGCCACCACTGTGTTACATTTGATACCTGCTGGATTTAAAAGCTTCATGCTGAGTTGTCCACACTTCTTGCAATTGGGGGAAAATACCTCCATCTTTGTACCAACGTATCATGAAACCTTTCTCCAAATGGCATTTGGGCCATCTATTCAGGCAGGTGAAACTTTTTGTAAGCCTGGAGGTGTTAAATTTTGTGTATGGTCGTCTTTCTTAGTCAGACAATGGTGGCACAAACTGATTTTACTGTGGACAGCAGCAGAGTAGTTTGTAGTTTATAAATACCTGGTTATTTCCAAACATCCTTAGCAATCTCATGTTCAGGTCAGATGGTTATAAATTAGACACAGCAATGGGACAGTGATGCAAAATATGCAATTTATTTTGAAATGGCCAAAGAAGGATATAGTTCTTGTGGATGGACCACCTCACCAGTCTTTGGAGTATGGTGAATTAATTAATTGCTCAAGAAACCAATTTGAAATGTTTGGAGCTTTGTGACATGTTGCATTATCCTGAAAGAAGTAGCCATCAGAAATTGGGTACACTGTAGTGGTAAAGTAATGGACTTTGTGACCATTACATTGGTGTTTAGATATTGCCTAGTTGGTACGAAGGGATCCAAAGTGTGCGAAGAAAAAATTCTTGTGTTGTTCTTTGTTGAAACAAGACGGAATGAATCCATGTTTTAATGATGTTATTGCCAAACTTTGACCTTGCCAACAGAGTGCTGGATCTCAAATCAAGATTCATTGAACTCATCAAACTTTTCTAGTCTGATTGGAACATTAGTCTCCTGTTCTTAGCTAACTGGAGTCTTCTGGTCTTCTGCCATTGCAGCCCCATTGCCACTGTCTGGGTATTTTTCTCTTTTTCGGATGGTTCTTTGTCAATTGGAGAGATGTTTGCAGATAAAATCCCAGTAGATCAGTAGTTTCTACGACACTGTACTCAGCCTATCTAGAATCATGCAACATTATGTCTCTTATAGCTCCTTTGTTCCTGCACCGTTTGAACTTCAGGAAGCCAGCTTTCTGTTACAGAGTAACAATACAGTCAAATAAAGTCGACAACAGTTCATCAGTCTGTGTGAGTTAGAGGAAATCAACAACTGATTAAATGACTCATTAGAAGCTTATGAATAATATGACATTCATGAGAATGACGAGTTCTTATAGTGCTACTGTAAGTACTGGAAGCACGTAGATAAAGCGAGTCAGGGATTTTTGTAACCTTTAAGAAATAAAGTATAAGAAAATTTGCAAACTTTCTTAGAATGTAATTCTTTGCAAAAATGATGATGAATAAGAAGTTATTGTTAGTTGAAGCATCTGGTTTCATTGGCGGTTTATTGCACTTATAGTTAAATATGCACGTTATTCATAATGCTGTCAGTTTTCTTGGGCTTTGGGGCGTTTACTGAAACGTTTGCTGTAAACAGAGTTAATAGATGCAAAATAAAAAAGCTTTACCCCCACATTTCAGCTGTTAAATAAATGAGTTTGGATTTTTTTCCCTCTTTTTGTAAGCATGCAGCATCTCTTGGTGGGACTTCCTCCTCTTTTGTGAACTGTTAGGAGCCCTCACGAACTCACATCCTCTGGCGCAGCAGCTGTGACGGCAGTAAAGTCTGAGGGTTTAGAGATTAGGGTGGAGTTTAGGTTTGGGCCTCGTCGTCTCTGAAATCTGAGCGACAAGCTGCTTTTGATGTCAGAAATGAAAGCCATAATAAAATTGATATCTCACTGCCAGGAGGAGCTCTGGTTGTCTGGCTGCATTTTAATCAGGTGCTGATGCAGCATTTGTGTATCTGTGTGTCCACATATTTTTACTCATTTCTCCAAAACATTATTGTGTTTTTGGGGTTGAAATCTCTCTACATGCAGACTGTCTTCCTCCTCCTTTGTGTTGAAGCAGATTTCTAGCTCTTAGTCATTTGATGTTTAATCTGACAGAAGATTATAATAAACTACTGTTGGCCTTCTTTTTTATTGTGTTTATCTACAGTTATTCCGTCATTTTTTGTCATTTGTGACAACACTTTGTGTGATTCTTCTCTCTTATGTATGCATCATAAAGGATTATCTTCTCATCTGTCACTCTCTTCTTCCTCCTCTTCTCATCTCCTGTTTTTTTTTCTCTTGATCTCCTCTCTTTTCTACCTCTTGGCTCTCCTTTCCTCCCTCTCTTCCTTTGCGAAGCCTGTAATGATCTGGCGGCCTCGGGCAGAGACAGGAAGCCCAATGCTTTGGTCCAGGTGGCTGTCATAGATCCCCAGAAGCAGCAGCTCGTCTTCCACGCCTGCACAGAGATAGTGGAGGTAAGCCATAGAGACACACAAACACAAACACGCACCCACGTACCCACACACACAGATACCCATTCACCATCTCCTCTCTGCCTGTCTGTAGCCTTTTGATGTTTGTTGTTTTGCGAAGTCGTTGGGTCTCAAGTTGCATTTCTCTCCATCTCTGTCGGTTCAGCTCCTCATTTTGGCAACTAACGATCATTTTAGTAATTCATTAATCAATCAGTTATTTTTAGGATTAACTGATTAATCCGTAATTTCAAGTGGATTAAACTAAAGCTATTCCACTTGAGGACATATTTACAGACAAAGGTGTTTTGTTTTCATCTTAAACGCAAAATGTATATGTTTTTATATGTTAATTACTGCTCTGAGTGTGGCAGTCTTTCAGCAAATGGCTAATCGATTCATCACAATTAATATGATTAATGGTTTCAGCCGTAAAAATTTTAGCAACAAACTTCTGTGTATTCAGTTGGGATTTTAAAAAGTAGGTCAAAATTATGAGATGGAAGGAATCATTATTTTAAGACTTTTTTCATACATAAATGCGTTGATCTAAATCATTCCAGTGTAGCTGTCGCTGTATGTTCAGCATTGTTGTCCTGCAATGTAAAGTGAACCGCCACCACAGTAGAATTAGAACTTCCTATCTTCCTATAACTTGTGACCAACTTTCCTTTCCCTGCTGAAGAAAAGCAACCCCACAGCATGGTGCTGCCACAACCACATTTCACTAGTGTATTCAGCCTGATTTGTGTGCAGCTGTTGTTCAGTGAGTAAAGTCGTGTGTCCGAACATTGTGGATTTAATTACAGCTTCCTTCTTATCCTTCAATTCTTCCATTGGAGCTGTGGATCTCTGCAGCTCCTCCAGAGCTGCCATGGGCCTTTGGTATGCTTGTCTGATTGATGCTCTCCTTACCCACCCTTATCACTTTAGGCAGACAAAGCTTAAAGCTTGTAATTATGGTTTTAGATCCTAAGTTTGTTCCTCTACTTGTTTTTGCTCACTAATGTTCTCTAAAAAACCTCTGAGTCCTGAACGAAGCTGCTGGATTTCTACTGAGATAACATTAAACATGCGGACATTTGAGTGACTTCTGATTCCAACTGGTTGCCTTGAATTTTATTTAGGGGTATCAGAAGGAAAGAATAAAACTACACACTACACTTTTCTACAGCGGTCCCAAAGGGATATTGAAGGAAAAATGAATAAACTTTCTTGCTTGCCAGATTGACGTCAATCCGTCAGGAAAGCAACAGTGTCTTTGTATGTCAGAACAAACTGGAAATCTCTCTCAATTGTTACATATTTCCATTTCAGTAAACATTCTGACATAATCTGAAATATCATGAGTTATCTGGGATCTTTTCTCATGCATACTTACAAAATCATGCATCATTTTCCTTCCACTTTGCTGTCAAGTTCTGTCTTATGTAGTTCTGTCACATAAAATCCTAATAAAAAGGACTGAATTTCTTTGGCTGTAGTGCGACAGGATGGTTCCACTTGAGGAAAGCACTGTGCACTGCACATGTGATTTGGCTGGGACACCGCTACATACAGATTTCATGCCTGTTAGCCTCTTTCAGTGCTTCAGTATGACACTGTTGCTGCTAAGGCAAAAGCCACACGTGTTTTTTCTTTTTTCTTTCATGCAGCATGCAGCTGCCCCCTGTCCCACTGGGGAACAGGGGGCACATACACAAGGACACACACGCGTTCTGGTTCCTCCTCTCTCATATGAGCGCAAAGTTTCCAGACGCATGAAAGGGAGACACTATTTTCCTCCTAATTCAGTAAAGCTTAATTAGCATAACCATCTCCTTCAGAGTCTGATTTCAGCTGCTTTTCCCTGGCGCTCAGGGAGCAGCGGCGAATGTGTTTTTCTGTTCATGCGTGTGTGGAAACACAGGATGTGGTGGGATACTGTATGCTGGCTCAGACAGCTCCGCAGACACTGAATGCCACTGGAGTTCTCATTTCATGGCTGTAATATTCTGGATGTGGAGCAGGATTTGAGAGCATGGACTGCCTTCGACTTCACAAAAACAGGGTATGTGATTTCTGTCTGATTTTATCTGGAGTTTACTACCTATTAAGAGAACCTTGGACATTCCTAGAAATGTACTTTGCAGTGTGAAAGTTCTCCCTAAAAACTGATGATGATCAGATTCAATATCACATAATAAAAATATTCTGTCTCTCCTGAAACTCTCTTTTGAAAAACGTTCTGGAGATTTCAGAGGACAGGGGAAAGTTTCAAGTTTCATTTAGATATGTTTTCCATGAGATATTATTTACTGTTTTAACCAGCCAGAGAAGTGTGTGCGCGTCTGAGAGGGCTTGTGTTTCTGGGCAGATCCACTCTAGCTGCGGTGCCTGAAGACAGCCCCACTGCCTCTTGTGTTCCTCCTGTTGTCACATTCCCAGGATGCCTCCTCTCAGCAGCTGCTGTCGACTTTGCCGGATACTTGAGCGCTTGGCTGCTGGAAAAGCTTCATTATTAGTCACATTCATGTGATTGGCATATTATTGGGAATCCACTTTATCTGATTTATTAAGATTTAATTTAGAAGATAAATAATGGAAGATGCCAGCTGCTGTGTAGCTTTCTCTCATCTCACTCATGAATGCCAAGTTGGAGTTTGGAAGGAAGTGAACAGAACTTTCCATCAGTTTTAGTTTAAAGATGATAACTTTTTGTGTTTTTCTTCACATAGATGACCTGAAATGCTGTGTGGATGTGAATTAATGTGTGAGCAACTGACAACCTCAATTTCCCTACAGGATTAATAAAGTTTAACCTAACCTAGATCGACAAAATCAATGTCCACAATGCTGAGAGCATAATTCACATTAAGTCCCAAAACATATGTATGAGAATATTATGTAATATCACACGTTTATCTTGCATACAACTTTTGAGACAACACATCATTTTAACAGTATTTTGAAATGAGTTCTCAGCACAGATTTGTGCTGCAGTTTTATTTTAATTTAATGTCACATTTCCAACCTCCAAAAGTTACATGTATAGGGTGGGAACAGTGTTTTCAGTGAACATGGATTCTGGTGTTGGACTTTCTAAAGCACTCACAGTGAGGCGAGTCCTCGTTCAGTAGTCCCTCTGAGCTGCAATCAGTTAGTGCTTCTGTTTGAATTGCAAATGAAAGGATCTGTTTTACTGTCAATCACGTTTTTTTCTCTTTGTTCTATTTAAATTGTTAAAGTGGATTACAAAGATGTTTGTTCTTTAAAAGTCCCTTTTGCAAAACATTTTATAGGCTGGATAAATGGCACTTGGTGTTTTGTTAAAGGGCCATTGCAGCAAATAGGGTAGATCAGCCAACAACAAAATTACTGCACTGTTTTTCCACCATTGTTGTTTTGAGGGGAAAAAAACAGTATTGGAAGACTCTGATGAAGATTTTATGTGTATTTCTGGCGTTGATGCTCTCCTGTGTCCCATTCTGCCAATTGTATTTTTCTAAACTCACTACTGTGCAGTATATCAAAATTTTCAGGATGTAAAAAGCTCGATTGGCAACACTGATGCTAGCTGCAACTGGACAGAGCTTTAAGAAACAGATTTCATCTAGGCAAGAAATCGTTTGACATGTTATCTGTGTGTAGCAGTAGGTGTGTATTATTATATGTACTGCCAATTGGAAGGTGATTAGCTTTTACTAATAAAGGTAATTTTGAGAGCTTTGAGAAATAAGTAAAACCTTTAAATTCATATTTTACAACAGTGGAAGTACATCTAACATTTACTGCTGCAAAGCATGTACTGTAAAAATGGCTCTTTTTCTTCTACTAATGAGAAAATTATCACTTTATAGCTTTCTTTACAAGGTTAAACATATTATGTCTTATTAGGTGAATATAATACTCATTTTACTTAAAAACAAAACACCAATAATTATTCCAGTATTACTGTATAAAGTATTAGTGTTTATTTTCACCCTTTGGAGAGCGGTCTCCTGCATAGCTTAGATGTGTTTCTGCTTTAACACACCTCGAGTAAATCAATGGGTCATTAACAGGCCAATGCAGACATAATTAAGCCATTAAGCCAAGACAAACGTAAAATATGCAGGACACCGGCTTAGCATTGGACACTGCTCATATAAAGATTTTCTTATTTCCACATTAAACCCTCATTCCTAGAGATAATTAAACATATATGTCTTATTATGGACATTGCGCGTGTTTTTGCTGTGACTAATTCATAAAGGATTAATGTCAAGCCTTTGAGTTTGTTGTATGTGAATGGGTTTGTGCTTCACGTGTATTCAGTCTGACACAAGAGATGAGAAGTTTGGAAAGAAATTGCAGCATGTCTTTTGCCAAACCTTAATGTGTCTCCACTGGAAAATCCTACAATGTGGGTAGCTGGTCCAGGAGTTCTGGAACTTGATGGGGATTTGACGTCAAGCAAAGCCAGCAAATGAAAAGGCCTTTGATGTAACACTAGTGAAGCACAGACCCATGTGCTGAGAGCACGACCAACAAGTCTCGTCTGTCTGTTTGTATATACAGCTATGAGCGGTCAAGGGAAGCGGGGGGGAAAACCCACTGAAGGCAAACTCAGTAGTCTTATTTCTTCCTCAGCCTAATCACACACAAGCACACACACCCTGTTAATGGCCTTAAATTGGTCGTCCCTCTGCGGAGCGCAGCCCGGATGGACAAAAAGACCAGAGAGAGGCAGCTGTCTGCCATAGCATATGCTCACCACTTGTATGACAGACTAGTTTGCTTCTCGGCGTAAATGGAGACAGGCTTACCACTTTAGCTCATCTCAGCCCATCAGCAGCACTAAGAAGATTCAGTCACTGCCGAGGCTGCCAAGCATGCTGGTAAGTCTGAATGAGGCCTATTCAGCGTGCCAGTGAGGGCAGCGAACAGGGCTATGTGTGTGTGTACCTGCACTTCCTTCAGAATAATAGTCCTGTCTGTCTTTCTTCCAACTTGTAGCACTGATAATATCCTGATTTCAGTTCAAAGCAATGCATTGGTTTCAGTGTCTCTGTTCCCGCTGTGCAGAATCCGGCTGTGTGATATCAGAGCACATAAACCACAAGTGTTCATGGCCGGGCGCGAAAATGGCATCAAGACAACTATTACCGTGTCTCCAGAGGTTGAAATCAGAGTTTTCCTCTCCAACAGCTCATAGAGGATTTTTGAATTATCAATTTGCTCTGTGATGCTTTGCATTTTCAAAAGGTAGAGGCAATGTCTACTTTCTTGTCTGAAAAAAGAACTGTGCTGCTGCTGGAGGTTAACCACGTTAAAACCTAGTCTTCTCCCCTCAGTGCTGGTAAAATGATTGTTGTTTTCGGCTTTGCAGCTGTTGAAAGGAAAACTCAAGATTAGGTTATTGAGATAATTGATGGGCCAGGTAAATAAAATAAGCCCCCCCCAAAAAAAAAAACCAACAACAAAAAAAACAGTAAGCTAATGGATAAAAAGGCTGTTCATCAACTGGCCCTAAAATTAAAAACATCCACATAAATCTGAAATTAATGTCAATTTCTGTCAAACATTTACGTCTTTAGACCGCCTGTTTCTCTATCCAACAGTTTTTCATTTGTTCAGTGTGGTATGAACTAGACTCCTTTTTTAATTAGACCATGTAACAAACTTGGTCAAATTTTTTAGATTAAGTTTAAAAAATTAGACCAACATTGGTATAATTCTTTAGACCAATGTTTAGTTCTATTTTTTAAATTAGACCAAGTAACAAACATTCTGCCAGCAGTATTTCGAAAAGTAATATATCAGCTGCTCAAATTACATTATAAGCTTTGTATTTCAGGGCTTTTTATTTGCTGGAGTTGCTACTAATTGTAATTTTTAAACTTAATTGCTAATAAGCATCTTTCTTGGTTCTTCAAGCTGTGATTGCTCTGTCTGCTGATTTCTTTATGTGTAATATTGAATACTTTCTCGGTGCCTTACAAAGAATTCAAATTGAACTTTTCTGCCCTTTCTTACACCACCACCTTAAACTTCAATGCATTTTTATTTCAGAAAAATGCATAGGGATAAGTTGCTACTTCAGGACTTGGACTATTTGCTGTAATTAATGGAACCATCTCTAACAGAATGTTTTGAAGGAAAATGTCAGACTCCCCGTTTGCAGTAATGGGCTGTAATACTCAAAAATCTTCCAAATCGGAAACAGAGTTGGCAAAAATTTCCTCCGCAGCAAGTTTTTGCTGACTGGCAGTTAATAGGTTTAGAGGTTAATTACTTTTTCAAAAATGCCCAGAATAGTTTGGGTGGACTTTTTCTAAGATGTCATCCTCATTTAAAACTAATTTATTTTTATTTACTCACATTATCTTGTCTGTTAATGAAATTAATTTGATGATCTGAAATGTTTACATGTGGAAAAAAAGCAGAGGAAATCTCAGGGTTGAAGTACTTCTACGTTTTTATGACGTTTATGTATCGTTGTAAGTGTCCTGTTTTTTGCTGGGGTTTAAAGATGGCTGAGAATGCAGTTATGAGGTGTTGATAAATAACATGACCTTCCAACAATAAGCTGTTGTGTTAGTTTGAACATTGTGCTCATTGAAGAAAAGCTTTATTCACTGTCAGAATTAATATTAGCAGTGTGGCTCACTGAGGTTGCCTTATAGTAAAAGCACAGACATCTGTCCCACTTCCTTTCCTTTATGTACTTTCATCTTCTGCCATCTTTCATGGTGCATACATAAGTCAGAATAAATACTCTAAGTAAATTCTTACTTGTATTCAACATATATTTGTTATTATTGTCTTACTATTGAGCTCTCATGGGTTAGAAAATTCTATCACAAAGTCAACATTGTTTATAAATGTAAAATAATTTGGTGAGTTAATTAAATAAGGCATACAATTTTGCATTATTTGCCTCATCGGGGATTTATTCATTTATTGCAGCTGTTCTGCAAAGCTTTGCTAAAATAGTGAGGTTTTTTTTCTTTCTTTTTTTTTTTTTGTCTGGGTGTGACCTTACATCCAAGCATGACAGTAAGTCTATGTTGGTCTCATTACTGCCCCAAGTCTGTCCCCATGCGGTCCCAAAGGGCTACATGCTGGAGACGCCCATCAGAGCGGAGCAAAGGAAGAGAACGCCCCCAGTGTAAACAGAAAATGTTTTGAACTTGTACAAACACACAACACCAAATGAATAATAAGTTCTCAAAGGCTTTTGCCTGCAAAATAGTTTATTAGTGTCAAAATATATTGCTGACTAAATGAACTGTAAAATAATTCATAGTTTCTAGGAGTTTGTTTTGTTGTGCATTTTACCTTTTCAAGCTCAATTTCAAAGAAACTGTAAAAGATAAACAGATAAAACTCTTTTGAGGTAAAACTTTATAAACTTTTCGGTCGTTCTAGCTGACTTGGTCTCATGGTACACCAGGGAATAGATGCAAAATGAAAACCACTTGTGGAAGAACGGATGTTAGAGATAAATGCTTTTGTTTATGTCCAGAATCATGTTTTCCCCTCAACCACTTTTCATTTTAGACTTAATCCCAACCCAGGTTAAGATAAAGAAAACAGCAAGTAAAAAGGCTCAGTACACACAAGGTAGGTACAAGCCTAAAGGGTAAAACAATATATGGTTCGCTTCAAATACTTGAAAAGATCTGAAAGAAAAAAGATCAGAGACTCTCTAATCATTTGGATACAAGCTTTCTTTCCAATCAAACTGCTGAATAGCTTCATATTTTTATCTATAAATAATTAATATTTTATGACCGTGTACAAAAAAGTCTGTTTACTTTTGATCTTTTTAGTCCGACTTCATGCATTTCCTCCTGGCTGACTCAGACACAAGTGGACAGCATTAAACATGGTCATTCACCTCTAAAATTAAAATTAATTGTGACTGCTCACATTCCAATTTGGCCAAACGAACTCGGATATGTCACACGGTGAGTTGTGACCAATCCCAGCAGTTTGCGGGACAGTTTTCTAACCTAACAGATGCGATATTAGAGAAGTAAAGCGTGCATGCTATAAAAACCCAGATCTGTGGGTTTGATCTGCTTTTAGTGTATTTACACCTACATTTAGAGCCATAAAGGGTTGAGTTTGTTGTCCAGGATAATTTTTAGGGATCTGTCTAAATGGAGCCCTAAAAAGATTTAATTGCTATGTTCCCCACTAAATTTGCATAATGTGCCTGTGTTGAGGTTTACTAGAGTCATAGAAATTAGAATAAAAAACTACATAAAAGTGATTGCCCTTCTTTGAAAAGGAATTCACAAATATACTTTATTATATTTCAGCTAACTGGTAAACAAACTAAAGCTGTTTCAAACTTTTATAGACCATCCAGACCACTCAAAAGATTTTACTTTACGCCCATCTGCACTTTTACAGTCATCTATCTGCGCTGACATAATTACTAACATGAAGTTCTGGTAGGCAAGATGTCCAGAGTTCTGGCCAAGAACACTTGGAAATGTGGTGAAATTGAACCCGCAACCTTCTGAATGCCAAACAGCTTCTCATTCTTTATATTCATAAAGGAAAATCAGATTCTTTGTGTGTATGCACTGTTCAATCAACAAAATAACATGGAGACAACGCAAAAATCACCTTTTGGAAGACGATTGTGTCGTCCTCCCATATCCCTCTAATAATGATTTTCTTTGACTCTTAAATCCACTCAGTTTTTCATAATGTATATTCAGTACTTGGTTATGCACAAATGGAGGAGTTGAAGTATTTTAATTAAAGATTGAAGATGGATTAGAGCTCTGTCATAATGAGGATGTTGTTCCTTTATGCCATGGTCTGGGCTAAAAGATAACGCTTTGAATTTACAGGTAAATCTATATATAGGAATGCCTTGAGATTCCCTTAAAGAAGCAAAAGGGATCTCTGTGTTTTTCCTTCTGGAATCTAGAGAACATATCACAAAACTAGGCTTGATTTCATATCGCACACCATCAACTCTCCAAAGTTAGAATATTTCTTCTGAAGAACAATGTTCTTAGTCTGTTCATTAATGTACATCTAAAAAAGAAAATCTGAATTATAAAGTAATTTGTAAATGAATATGTGAGAGAAAAACCTCGGGAAAAATAAATTGAGTTAAAGATTTAGCTGCTCCAGTTAGATAAAAAAAATTAAAACATCCCTATGTTGATAAAAAAAATACTTGGTAAATAAATATTCCCACTTGATCTTTTGCAAACATGAACTCCAACACATAGTTCAGACATTTAGGCTAAAAAATAAAATATGTTAAAATAAGTTTATTAAAGCCAACTATCACATAATTAAGCCAATTTTGTTCAATGCATTGTTGAAATTTGCAAAATCCATCCAAACCGCCGGGAGTTCTATTGGTAAATATTTGCTTGTATGGAGAAGCTGCTTATACTTGCGTTTATAGTGTTTGGGGGAAATTCTAGTCGGTGATTTTACAGAAGAGCAATGGATTTAACACATTCGAATCACACACAGCTTTTTATGAACTGTGCGATGTTGTGAGAGCTCTGATGGATCCAGCAGCACATTGTCTGGAAAGCCAAAAACAAACCATCTTCCTCCTACCACTTCCTGTTGTCTTCATCATTGTTTTCACCAGTAGTTTATCACTAGAATTTTGTGATGCGAAAAGAGCGTTTCCATTACTGTTTTGCGAAATACATCTATTTCTATATGGCTGAAAAACCATCTCATCCTAGTGCTAAAACTTATTGTGAGTTTTTTGAGATTGCCATGTTTCCATTAAGCAAATTATGGTTAATGAAAATGTACACATAAACACACTCACGCACTTTCTCAACTTTTTTCTGTCCAACAGGCAAACAAAGACCCGCTGTTTTTGACGGGGGTGACCTTCCCTTCGGAGTGTCCTGACAGCCAAGACTCGCTGGTCAAGCTAACTGTGTATGATGCAAAAAACAAGAGCCAAGAATCAGTAAGTAAACACTTGTTGTTGTTCTCTGCATGCATGCACACAATTAAACATCCAGACGGTGATGAGATGATGAAATGCATTTAGGACGAGCTGTGAAGCTGTCTGTTACTTTAGGTTTGGGGATGCTTTAAACTTTAAAGGATATAAAGAAGCATTAAGATGCAAGTGTCTGAGTAAAAGCTTTGAATGACTTTCAGGAAGCCTGAAGAAATATGGGAACACAGCACTTGAAAGGTTACAAGAAAAGTCTTGCTGCTTGCTCCTAAAAGTAAGAAGAAATGAGGGCTGATTGAAGAGTTTGCAGTCAACTAAACTTCAAAATCTCAGTATGTGTTAATCTATCCTAGAGATTCAAAAGGTTGGGTTCTGAACTGAGGTATGTCTTAGTGATCCTTCCTTTCTGACACTAACCTCTGCCTGTGGCTTTGATAGAGAAGGTTATTCAGCCTGCAGTGAGCATCAGAGCGTTGCGGCCCCTCCCTTGGGAAAACCATCTGTCACATACGTGGGAACTGAAAGGAGACAGAATCCAGAACAGGCCAGGCTCTGTGATTTAGACGTTTAAAACAGAATTTATAACAAGCTATTTAGTGTGGGCGTGGGTTTCATCTTAAACAAGTAACAAGTTCAAGTCAAGATGCCAGCATCTTAATTTGCTTTAACTTATCATAAAACATTCATGAGCTTTTTTGACAATTAAAAGAGTTTATTATGGCAGCGCTTTGTGTCTGAAAGACAAAACGGCGGCACAATGCCAGCGGCAGCACGCACGGCCACGTTTTAATATTTAGTGTAAGTCAGTTGTCTTTGTACTTACAAGGTAGCTGGAAAAAGTTGGATTACTTGTAGAAACTCAAATTTTCATTTCCAACAATCCTTCTGAACTATGACGAGGTTTTTTTTTACCTTTACTCATAAATTTTTATCCATGATCACATAGAGTCCACATGCAAATTTAATGATGTATTAATAGTAAATTGAGTTTGACATTAATAACTATAGGTTAGTTTCACAAGAAAGAAAGCCAAAATATTATAAGTTTGCTGGCTAGTCTGAAGGACCTGAGCGGGGGAGTCATAGGGAGGGATGGTTCGTGAGGCAGAAGCTCAGAAACTTGGAAACTAAAGATCCATGGAGGAGCTACGCCTCAAAGGCGGGGCTAGGTCCACCCTGGCATTTTGCACAGCTAACTGGCTGCCATAGAGATTAAAGGATTTCTCAAACATGTGTGAAAGAATCAAGAGAACACTCCATGTATGTTTTTGATGCAGCCTTGAATGTATGAACCACAACAATAGGAAGACCTGCTTGGGAAAACAGAGATATCCATGTTCCACTCACACAATTACATGAAATTAAAATACAATCAGGTTTGTGGTTGTATGGTCACAAAAGTTTAGCAGTCATGAATACTAGTGAAAGATATCATCTCTCTAAGGTCATTAGATTCGGTTCAACAATGGAGTCAAAGGATTGATTTATAGGGTGTCATGTTCAGGAAGAAACATTGTGAAATGATATTTGAGTATTTTAAAGTTCAATGTTTTTTATATATGATACTATTGTCAATTTTTGTGTATTTATGTAGAACCACAACCAACAGAGTAATGTCTAGTTTCTCTCCAGTTTTCCACCTCTAGAAGGAGACACTGCAGGCCTGTTTTGTTTCTAAAATAGATGTACTGTATCTGGGGGAAAAAAAGAGATAATACTGTATTAGTACCATGAAGGAATTAATTGTTGTTATAAATCCTGGCAATCTCCTCTTTAACCTGTCTTGGGACTTGTTCTCCGCATAATTCAGGCTGCTGAAAGGTCAATCGGCTGCTTCTGCAGGAAACAACCATCCAGTTGGCATGGCTACGCAACACATATTTAGAAATACAAGTATCACAGCAATCTGTTCAGCATGGAGATATGTTCCAAAAGTTTCTGTTTTTGGCATCTAAAATTTATGAGAAATGTAAATTTACACATTATATGTTGTGATTGTTAAATGATAAGGCAAGATAGTAAATGAGATATATGATTTGATATGAATAAAATGCAGTAATATGAGGGGGCTGCTCATTCACTGAAGAAATGAAAACTGTTGTTTTTACATGTTTGACCAAGCTTGTGAAGCCATTGGTGTATTTAAGTGTGCGCTACTGGTGCAGAGTTATCAAATAAGTTTGTAATTCAGTACATTTATGTCTGTTTTTTTATGTTTTAAATCAATTCAGTGCTGTTTTTCTGTTAACGTCAGATATCGGTATCAGTATCAAAAATGTGGATCGGTGCGTTCCTGGATACAATATTACATAATGGTGCATCATGATATTTGACATGAAATATGATTTAGGATATTATAGATAATAAAGGGTATGAAATATAGGATCAAGAGATATAGTGCAATATAGTGTTATAAAACAGATGTCAATTAATGTATTATAATCACGGCATGATGTAACATGGTGAGTTTTTTTGGGTAGTTTAATAAGTAAATTCTCCTCGGAGCTTGCCTTACCTTGAGTAAAATAGATTGCTAGTTATCGTTTAGTCTTTTCTTTGTCCTTCACTCATTCTGTGAACTTAAAATTTCTGCTCCACACTTTTCTGTCTATTCAGAGCAGCACTGACAGAAAAAAAATCAGAAAACAGAACATTTCACTCCAGCTTTGCTCTCAAAATCAGGGCTCAAGGCTAAAGCAAAAGTCTTTACAGACAAGGTTCTGTTGAGCAGAGTTTCACTCTTTTCTCTCATTTCCCCATTCCCTGCTGCCTTCAAAAATAACTTTTGACTGATGGTCTGTTTCACGGCCTCCTGCAATCCTAAGACAGAAAACACAGCATTTCATAGTAGTTTCAAAAAATTGCCCTGTGTGGTGCCGCCGCAACACTTGAAAATCTTCCTTCCCCCTTTAGTTTTCCTCTTTTTTTTTTTCTTTCCTGCGACCGGTTCTTGTGCGGTGTGGTTAGCGTTTAGATTTTCAGCTCCGCTCTGCTGGGCACAGCGTGCTTGTCTGGGTCTCATTAGAGACTCTTATAGTGACACAGGCATGACCCTGAACATGAGCTGGTACCATGCATCAGCCCCCAGTGGCTTCAAGTGGAGATCAGAAATCACCCAGTCAAAACCCAGTCATTTAATCTTCTGATTTTTGCATTTTCCTTGCAAACCTCAGCCTGCAAACTATTTGTGTATGTACAAATCAGCTGTCAAAAACTGAGCATATTTCTTTCACATTTCTAGGCCACTTGTTGCAGAAACGTTGTTCCTAGAAGTTACTCTGTGCAGTGCAACTCAGACCGAAACAATCAGTAATGCCCTGACATATGTCTAATAAACCCAGACACAACAGCAAAAAACAACATACATTTCTTTCATGAAGGATATCTTTGAAAGAAGTCCAATTTTAAACTGTCCACAAATCATCTAGACAGCAAAGACTTTGAAGGAGATTTTCTGGTCAGATGAAACCAAATGTGGACTTCTAAGTCTAAAATCCAAAACATGTTGGGGTGGAAAACAGCCTGTCAACCTGACAACAGATGGTGGCAGTGTCATGCTGCAGGGATGATGATGCTGGAAATCTTAAAACAGGGGTCTGAAAGCTGAGGCTGTGGAGCTAAAGGTGGCTTTTTGGACTTCTATCGGCCTTAATAACTGTCAGTTTGTCTGGGAAGTAATGACAGATAACGGATTTGGCAGTTTTTCAGCTTTGTCATGAAATTATTTCACTGGAGATCAACAAAAAATTACACTTTAGATGTGTTTTTTTCTCATTTGGTTGTAAACGATCTGCTTTTTAAACAAATATCGACATCACAACAACAAAAAAATCCATTCACTTTTAGCAAAGGTTTTATTTTTTTCTGGGTTTTGCAACCTTAAAATGGAAATAAAACTTATTTTTAAAAATGATAAGTTGTGTTTTTCAAAAATGTGCAGCATTTAAATGAGTTTCATTTAGCAAGATGAAGGGCAAAAAAAAAGGCTGTTTGTATTGTAAAGGTTGCAGAACATTTTCCTATAAGAATATCTGTTGGGGCTGCAGGATGACAACAAGGTTGGCTTAAAATCTGTGACAAGATTGACATTCACAGATGATTTCCCTTCATTTTAAGTGTGCTTGAGCTATTTTACAAAGAAGCATAGGCAAAAATTGAGTTGTCTGACTAAACAAAGCCTATGGTGTTCAAGTGCACGCCACACTTTTCAGACCTTTTTCTGCAAACCATTAAAAACTTTTAGCATTTATTGATATTTTTCAAATTATTTCATTACTTTCTGTTATATCACATGAAATCACATTAAAATATTTTGTCATTGAATCATAACAATGTGTGGAATTGTGGAGGTATGAATGTTTCAGTAAATTGAATCTCTAATAGGCAATGTGGATTACAAAGTAAAGGCCTCAAAGTTAAAATGATGAGAGAAGGACTCTGACATTTTCAGGGTTACAGATGATGGGCTCAACGTTTGCAGTGGACCGGAGCGTTTTATCGCCGGGTGGCTTCCCTCTGCCTCTGGCCTCCATTTAGATATCCTGAGATGACACCGTCTGCTCCATGCTCATGAATATTTAGGAGCACAGACAGAGCTGAGGAACTGATAAGTTGGAGAGTGGAGGTGTGAGAAGGAGCAGGACCAGCTCAGATTTCTCTCAGGTGGAAGTGATCCCACCCTCCAGCCTATAGCTGTCAGAGGCTGACAGGCCTGCTTTAGTTTGTCACTGATGTCTTAACTGCGCCTCGTCTTTGAAGGGCTCCCTGGGGCGAAGAGTCCTCTTTTGACTCGCATTCTGATCTTATTCTGTGTGAATGCTTTAGCGAGAGCGACTTATGTAAAACAATCATATCATGCACTTACTCAGCTAAATATTTAAGCATGGTATGATTCAAGTGTGACTAATAAGCTGCATTTTGTCTCTGTTTGAAGGAAAAAGATAATTGCCATTTTAAGCCATTATGCATTCCATAAAATTCATTTAAGTAGGGCGTAATGTTATTTTATTAATAATTAAGTTTCTAATATCTAATAGCTTTTTCCTCCAAAGATTAGAGTAGGAATGAAGAGTTAGTTTCTCATATTGCTTTAAAATTCAGCCATTGTCTTTACAATTCATGAGAACTCTGAACAAAGCTGTTTGGACAGGAAAGGATGAAAAGTCCTTACAATAAAAGCTCATAAAGAGGCAAATAAGATTATTTTTTGCATGCTTGGCGCATTACATTGTTACTCACTGAACCTCAGAGGAGTCTCAGAGATGGACTGCTAATGACAGCCATTTTTTCCTCTGTGAACATGAACCTTTTACTGTACGTTCTTGTTTAAAGAGATAAAACAGTCGCCCCTGGGAGAGCTCTTGTGCCTAATGATGGCCTCATTTCCTGTCTTTTCTCGCTCCAGTTTGGGGTAAATGCACAGCTCGGGCCCCGGTTTGCTTGGCGAGAATTTTTGATTCATCTTTGTGCGCCGTATAGTCTGACAAGCATAAAGCCTAATCTGAGGTGAATGGGATAATGGTGCATGTCTGGTCATTTCCATAAAGAAGCATAAAAATATATTGAATGAAGTAAAAACGCCACTCTGCTGTAACGGTTGTCTCTTCCTCTGGCTGTAGCCACGCACTGTGAGTTCACACACACATGCATACACTCGGAAAATTGAATCAAGATTGTGTTTGTAAAATCCTCCACCCCAAAAACAAAAACTGATTGGATGCGGTATTGTCTGAGTTCTTACAATAGGACACCTGTTTATAGGTGAGATATTTTCCCACCAGATTTAGTTGTGTGTACCACCTCTGCTTTGAAAATAATTTACACTTCATTTGTTAGGTGTTTGGACTTTTAGCTTCTGTTATTTTCTGTTTTGATCATCTTTGTTTGTGTTTTATGTCTTGCCAGTTTAGTTTATTCCTTTTGTTCAGCTGTTCTCATTGTTTTGTGGAACACAATTTAAGATGAGAAAAAAAAACCTGAAGTCCTCAAAACCTTCTTTTTGATCCAATATTTTGCTCTGATGTAAAACTGACTGAACCTTCCTCATTACAAATATCCACTTTTTTTGCCCAACTTATGGGTTATAGTATATTAGAGATGTTTTATCAACTTGGAGCTTCATAATTAAGTGACGATAAATTCAAATCTGTTACTTGCACATTAGAATAACAGCTCGACTATTAATGAGTAACAAAATAAATAAAAATCTCACCAACTGAAAGATTAGCAGCAGATTTCTACATGATTAAACGCAGTTTTGATAAACAAGGATTACACAAGGCATGCTTTTTATAAACTTATCAAGTTACAACACAAGTAAAGATTAATTAATAAAATATTCAACCCTTACATTTGGTAAAATTACCGTTTTAGGAAGTGACTAATTAAATTTTGTGCAACTTAAATTTTTTCACCTTTATCTAGTTATCTAATTAAATGTGATGAAGAGGCATAAAATCCCAATTTATCAGGTATACACTGATAACTCACACTCATATACAGTACCTCACAAAAAATATTAATACTCTTTGACATGGTTTGCATTTTGTTACATCATAAACACAACCGGTAATATGTTTTGTGGAGGTTTTATATGAAATAATGTAAAAAGGTTTTAACATTTTTGTGGATAAAAAAACTGAAAAGTGTGGTGTATATTTATATTTAGCCCCTTGAATAAATACAATTTTTGTTGTAATTACAGCTGCATGTCTTCTTGCTTATTTCTACCTGATTCCTTCACATGCAGGCTAACATTTCAGTAAATCACAGACTATATATAATTATATAATTACACTGAGATCAAATCAATCACAGGGGGAATGTATTACCCAATAATGTGGTGTCTGAAGGTAGCAGATTGCTTAGGAGTATAAAAGTAGAGGGTTGCATGGCGCTCTTTTTAGATTTTTAAAAATCTAAAAAGTGCGATAAAAATTCTCGTGGTTCTCCTCCCACTTCAGATTCATCCTCCATTTTTCATAGATTTATCACATAAAATCCAAATAAAGCATTTGTGGTTGTAATATGAATATATAAAAACCTTAAAAGTATTAATACTTTTGCTAATGTTTTTATAACTGCATTTTTTTTGTTTTATTTTTGATTTTTTTCTTCTCAAATTGTACAAAAAGTCTCTACTTCCTCACAGGTTGGGGAATCTACAGTCTTGACCTGGAATGCTGAATGATTAATAAAAGTTCAGATCAGATAAGGATGAGTATTTTTAAACATTATTATATAATTCTAGCTCATAAAGTTTCCTAAAATGACTTCCCACACTTCAGTGACTCCATACTGTTTTTCTGCGAAACCCTTTGCAAATGTTTTTATCTTTCCACCTGATTTGAGGACAAGCTCAGTGGCGTATTTGCTCCGTCTCAGGAGGCGGTCTGAACAGCCACTGTTGCACGATGAATTGTCACTCCAATTATGAACTGCTGAAGTATGGAGAATCCCAGCCTCGGTTAATCCTGCCCTGTCAATAATCATGATGTGCAAAAGACGCCGAGGTGACATATTTATGGCATAGCCACTTGGTTTTTGCTGGATGGGTGTCAATGTGGTGGGAATTGTCTGTATGCGTAAGAGTTTACTGCAATAAAAGAAGAGCGAGGGGAATGGAAGCAGAGAGCGAAGCGAAACACACACGCATGCACTCGTACACCTCCCCCCCCACACACACACAGTCATAGAAATGGTCTTTTTTATGAGAGGCAATCTCAGAGATACCCAAGAACAGTTTTGGTAGTGATTGGGT
Source organism: Brachyrhaphis terrabensis (assembly GCA_903067065.1). Classification (NCBI taxonomy): domain Eukaryota; kingdom Metazoa; phylum Chordata; class Actinopteri; order Cyprinodontiformes; family Poeciliidae; genus Brachyrhaphis; species Brachyrhaphis terrabensis. Next base: position 11,007 of record CAEGAG010004791.1, on the reverse strand, counting down.
GAACAGCTCTGCAGTGATAACCTATGTGAGTAACCGTCCCCAGATAAGGACTGTTTCTTGTCTGATGGCCACTTTGCTTCTCTCACCATCATTGTGGCAATGTCAGCCAAAGTCATAAGTGAGGCAAAGTACCACTGCTCAGGCCCTAAAAGGAAAGACTTCCTAAAAATACTTAAACACAGCAGGCGAGAGCTGCAAGACTTTCCACATAAATACTGGAAACATTTAGAGGCTCTCGATACCAAAGTTACATTTATTAGTGGTAAAGAAGAATACATATTATGCATATTATTATACATATAATACATATTATATTCAACCCTGGGGGGATCTACATGAAAACTAATGATTAGAGTAATTCTCAGTTTTTATATAGTTTGTGCATTATTTTTAGTTTGAGGTAATTTTATTTTTTTCAAAGCTTTTACATTCATGTTTCATCTTTGTTTAATAATTAAACTACATTAAAGCATCTTTGCTGGAAAGACATCGAACGGAGGCGAAAGCTGGTATTTTTCAAAATGAAAGATTTTTCAAAATAAAATACTTGACAAACTGCTCAGGTCCAATTTTAAAAACGGTCCTTTTTGAAAAACACTAAACACAATTAGCACAATCAAAACTAAGTTAGTTGGTCACTTCAGAGTATTTTCCAACTGAGAATGTCAAATGCTTCTCCTCTAGCATTGAAAGTGCTGAATATTCGTAGCACTTTCATTTTGTCCATCCTTACTGTAAGTAAGAGATACAGTAGAAGATCAATCAATCAATCAATCAATCAAACAATCAATCGAATAATTAAAAACATAGATTAATCACACTCTAGCTTGTTTGTAAGTTTGAAATGTAAAAAATGCATATTTGTAGTTTTCCAGGTTTTAATATTCATGGAAGTAAAGGAAGTAACTTTGTTTCAGACGTAATTTAGAAACCTTAATTATACACTGGTTGGTGGAAGGATTGCAATAGGCTACCTACTACCTGGGTTTCAGACAGGTAGTATGAAACCCTATCTTTTAATGCACAATTTACTGCTGAGCGCACAACTTTGACTCTCCTTGCTCATCTTTACTCTCAAGTTTGCAACTTGGCATTTTTGACCACAGTAGACCGTGTAACTAAGTAAAACCTCCGCAGGAAAGAGGCTTTTAGGTCAAAATAGGTCATGCGATTAATCTGCATTATTAAACTTTTAAAATTAATTATGTGTATTTACTTTGACAGCCCTAATTAAAACATACTCATACTTAACATCAGTTGATATGTAATTCAACTGATGAACGGAGTTATTCAGTTGAACCCATCTTGTTTCTTCTGCTTACACTAAAACACTTTCACATTTGGACCAATCCTCTACACTCATGTTGCATTTTACCGTTATGGACAGGACACCTTTCAGTCGGCTCTCATTCACCCTCTCTGATGTTGATAAAAACCTACAGTAATGTTCGTTTGGGGCGAACCGCCCGCCGTGTGATTAATGGATGCACTATTCTGCATCGTCTGCCACATAAGCTCACAACTGTCTGATAGTCTAAGTAACTCTAAGGAGTTCTATGGGCACAGCTGGGGTTAAGAGACTTTCCCAGCAGCACGGCAGTTTTGGAAATGGAGGAGATGAGCAGCCTTGATATTTAAATGTGTGGGAGATTTATTCTGATGAGGTCAGGGATGAAGACGTTTACTTCCTTTAGTCTAAAGGTGTACCTGCATGGGAACTTTGAAAGAATCAACTTAAAAGTTAGGGAAAGAAATATAAAACAGTGATAGCAAGAAGTAATTTACTGGCATTTCAAATATGAAAAGTATGGTTTTAGTGAGTCCTCATGGTAGATGAGCTCTCTGTAGGAAAATGCCTCTGTTTCTCATCAAACTTCAGTCTGTCCGGTGAAACGCTGATGAACTGCTTCTTATAGTGAACTAAGCATAAGTTAAAATTGACTGAGTCTAGATATGGGCATCCTTTGTCTAAGTTTGTAAGAATAGATACAAGTAATAACAAAATAACAAAGAGTCTCCATCAAAATAAGATCTGCTTTCTTTGAGGAAGGGATAAGTTCACAAGATTTGTAAGTGCATATATAAGATAAATTGTGAACCAATTACAAAGACTTCATAGGTAGGCAAATTAAATGTAAAAAAAGACATATGTCCTCCTTGAGGTGATTTAGCATCCAGGTGGCAACACCATCTGGATAACAACAAGACAATAAAGCAATGACAACAAGCAGCTTTGCAACCACTAATTACGCAACTCAGTGGGAGAAAAATGGCTTTGCCTTGTAGTAAAACCTGTCGGGTCCTTCTGGAAGGTGATGGTTGAAATTTGATGAGTCAAAGGAATTGATTAGTCAAAGAATGGAGAGCAGTTATAAAGGTAATGCTTCTTGGAGTCTTCTTAAAGACGCTTTGGTTGATTTTTCAGTGAATCTGGTTGGTCATTTTACACAAACATCAGTCTTTGCTTTATGCCCATTATTTATTTTCAATAATGTTCCTTAAAATCTCTTTTGAATGGACAATGCAGGCATTACAGAAAGCTTGTACATTGACATGCCGTCACTGGTCTGATGCAATGTTCTTGTTCCTTAACTAACACTGTTTTGACTTGAAGTCTCTGTGTCAGACAGCAGGACTTGGGCAACCCATTTAGCCTTGTACTGCATGATATTTGGCCATATTTTGACTTTGGCACAAAAGTGGTAAAATCCATCTCTCCTGTGGACAGTCTACAAGTTGACCTCATCCTAAAATAAATCTTGGCAGCTTTTACCTTTATGGATTCAGATAATATTTCTAATGGCGCCCCTCCAAAGTTTGGATGAGATTGGCCTTTCACAAAATGTATAACTTTGACATAGTAATGAATAAAAGCCTTTCATTGTCATGAAGTTTAATACTGGTTGTGTAGCTTTGCATTTTACCATTTGTCATTAACAAGAAAATCCTGTTAGCTTTTCCACAACAGAGCCAAAGTAATGGACCCTGAAATATCCCACACTGAGATCGGTTGACTTCCTGAAGGGGAAGTGTCGGAAGGTTCTTAAAGAGACAGAGGTCAATTTCAAAGAATCGGATGATTCAAAGTCAGATGTCTTTTAGGTTGTTTTTAATATATACAGCATTTTCATAACAATTGAAGGTAACATAATTATTTGACTGTCCAATAAAATGGCCTGTAAATTACATAGTACCTCCTTTTTTAATTTAGAAGTCTCTCTTGTCCACCCATCCTCGTCCTGTTCTGTGCAGGATGAGGTTTTTGAATATCCTGAATTACATTATTCTACGAATGTCACTTTCAGAAAGTGAAGATCTTCAAGTTTATTTACCCAATTTAAAAAATGTTCTTTATAATATAATCATTGTGATAAATTGAAATTATATATATATTTTTTATAACAATGACAAATGCAAAGTTAGCTTAATAATAATTTTATTATCATAATCCACTTTCTAACAAAGTGCTGAATAGCTAGAAGATACTTTTTTTAAGAACAAATAAAACAAGATGGGTTCAAAACAGATAAAAAGGAACACTAACAATCCTCAGCAACTAAAATTAAAAAACAAAAAAACAAACAAAAAAAGCTAATAACTTGCTTCTGGTAGAAAATCAAGAATGCCGCTAGTTTTGAATCTTTATTTAGCTTCTACCTCAAAATATGTATTGATTTGTACTAAACTCATAACAAAATGGTAAATCAGAGGAGTTTGTTCAGTTTACAGACCAAAAGGCTGAATTTTTCAGCATATCAGTAGTCTGAACCATTCCTGGAAATTTTGATTGAATTTAATTACTGGCCAATTGATCTGTGCCTCAGCAATAATAAATAGGTGGTAAACTGCTTGTCCTTAGTTTATCTCAAGGTCTTCTGATGGAAAATAAAGTGAACTCTGCACACAACTCACCATATCGTCATGCAGATCCCCTATAGATATCAAGTATTTGATGCTGGAGTAAAATGCCTCCAGACTTTCTAGGAAATTCTGTCTTTGCAATAACCTCCAAAAACCCTTTTCTTGTGTAATCCTACTCCAATATCCTCAAGGTGGGATTTGTCTGGATGATTTTATTGCGTGTTTTTCGTTTGAGAATTTAATCACATATCTTCTTCACCAGACAAGCCTAAACGTGACCTATTGTAACCCCGCCGTCGACTCTCTAATCATTTTATTGGTGGTTGTTAGTGTCACCTGGAAAAGCAGATTATTAGCTAAATAAATTACTGGGTCACAAGTGAATTAGATGACTGGCTGACTAATCTTTAATCTTCCCTCTCTCTCTTTCTTGAAAAAACTGTCTCACTCAAAGTTTTTCCTCTTTTCGAGAGAGAGAGGAGGAGGGGAAACCATTTGAGAAAATCCCCTCCCTGTCTCCCTTCCTGTGCCTTTCTGCAGTGTAATGGTTTCCTTTAGGAGAGACACTGGTGGAAAGTGCTGATGCTTGTTGGCTAGATGTGTGTTTGTGTAAGGGCAGCTATTTTCCATGGCTAACTGAGCTCCTGATGATACTGGAGTCAAGTCAGAGTCTGACATGTTGTGTAAGTAAACCTCAAGAAGCATTTGCAATCCTGGGTTCTCTGTAAAGTCATGCTATGTGGAACATTTAAAACCTGAGTTCTGTTGTGTAACTGCGGTATTGATGAATGTGACCAAAGTTAGAAACCAGCCCAGTTTTCTGGTTAAAAGTTGTCTTCATCAAGACTTCTGCAAGGAAGGTCTTTCAAATAGTCCTTTGGACTTTAGATTTTTCCTTCATGTTCTGCGCAGTCTTTAAACGAAACAAAATGTCAAGCAAAAATAATTATCTACGGTTCAAACCCCTGGCAAATTTTAGGTTCAAGTTCAGCTTCTTTGTTTGAGAAGCAACAGGTATGATCACTCTTAGTCTCTTTTTAATGCAGGACAAGACAGGAGGAGTTGCATCCGATTGTTGGGATGATGGACTGACCTCTATATTTATTTATTTCACATTTTAAATATGCTTGTGTTTTTTACTTTTAGTGCATTGCTTTTAACTGTTTGACATATTGAACTATCTTAAAAAAGTTGTAAAGTATTTTGGTATTCAGTGATTTCCCTTGATTCCTTCGAAAGCATTTTGGTTTGCTTTGTGTCTAAACAGCTCTACAGTAAATAAATAAACTTACCTTCATGTATGGAAAGCCATACATGAACCTTCAACCAAATCTATCTTCCTGTCTTTGAAAATCGGTTGGCAGATGTAGTTATGTCAGACTGGTCAGTCGCTGTCCGTTACCCCTATAGCTGTTTGTTTGTCCATATGATGAACTTTAGCTCAAACAGAATCATTAAAAGCTTGTTTCTAGTAACCAATTTTATCAACTATAGTAACCGTACAACAATATTTTCATGTGCATGTCACAACTAACTTGAATTTATGAGTCTATTTTACATGACTTTTAGAAGTATTTATTTTAAATTTTTTGCAGAACAATGACAAGAAGAAAGTCAGTGTTGAAAGGAAAACCACAGAAAGTCCTGTTTTCAGTTTTTCACATGTCACATAAAGGAAGGTTGTGGTGTTACGTCACAAAACCAACACTGTACATCACCCTGAGCGTACCTCCTCATTGTGAAACATGGCGGTGGCAGCATCATGGTGTTAGAAAGGCCTTTCTTCAGCAGGGACAAGGCAGCTGGTCAGGAGTGTGAAGAAAGATGGAGCTAAATAAATAGTAATTCTGGAATATATCTTGTTAGAGGCTTCAAAATATTTATCATTTAAATTAATTCATAACCACCTAGTCAAAGTTTAGATCTAAACCCAGCTGAGAATCTTGACTTGATGGATGTGGAATTGATGTTTACAGACCTCTCCATTAAATTTCCCTAAGCTTGAGCTACTCTGGAGAAAAAAGTAGCAAAAAATTCAACCTCTAGATTAAAGCTCTATAATTATTGTATTTGACTCGTTTTATGCAACAGAAGACAAAAATATTCTTAGAAAAGCTACTGATCAACAGAAACCGTATTGAAACGTGTTTTGTCTTGTATGTTAATATTTCATGGCAGCTCCATACATCTCCTCTTGAAGCGTCAAACTTTAGTCATAAACTGTTTTCTTTTCCAGCTGCGTGCAGATTGAAGTATATTAATAGATGAAATGACATGTTGTCTTTTTTCACCATCAGCCACCCAGAATACTGAGAGATCAGATCAGTTCAGAGAAGCAGAAGGTTTTTTTTGTTTCTGCCTTCTTCTCTTCCTGCTCAGATGGAGTTATGATAATCATAAATCCACCTAAACTATTTCCTCTCTGCAGACCTAAAGAGGATTGAGGGATTTTTTTTTGCTTCCTCCACAGAAATACATATATATTTGTTGTGATCTTATTGTTATTCACAAGAGTGCACAACAGCGACTACAATATGCTCTTTCTGGATCTGTCAGTGAGCTATCTTAAAGTCACCAAGGACAAGTTCTTTCACATAAGCTGAATGTTTAGTACAAAAGTCTCTTTTGTTGCGTTTTCTATGTGAATCAGTAAATGTGCCATTTAGCCATAAAATCTGACTGTGGTGTGCTGTGAAACAAAAATATCTAGGGGCTGTTGCATCTCTTCCCCTCCTTCCTGCATCTCGTTGTTTACCCGGTAAAATGTGATGAGCGAGTCTCTGCGTAGACTCAATTTGTCGTTCTCAGTAGAAATGTTTTTTGTATTAAAGACCCACTTACAGTGCCCTTGGATCACAAGCATTGAACGAAACAATCCACAAAACTAGAAACTTTGACATTTTAGAAAAAGCAATCAATACAAAAAGACATTTTCTGAAAATAAATTAGACAAGCAAGTTGAAAAAAAGACTGGGGAACAAGACTAGAAAAATACAATACTTTATGAAATTATTTATATGCTTATTTGTACTTACAATATGTCTGCCACACCATGCATAAAGTTGTTGCTGAACTGGAGAGCTCCTTCAGGGACAGACGGTGGCATCCTATGTACATAAATGAGCATTATCACAGATCACTGCTGTTATTTGGGCAGTTTATCTTATTTGAAATAACATTCCTGCTGTAGTTTTCTGTTGTCTTATTTAGCTTCTCATAAATAGTTTATTTGTATTCAGATATATACTGTACATAAACATTTAAATTTTTTTAATCGCCCTAATCAGTTGCTGCGTGGTTTTGGAATGGAGTATGCCATTTTAAATAACTGCACAGTATTTTCTTCTGCTGCAAAATGCCCCTTAGAGTAGAGCATGTTATTCAGATTTCCGTTTTTATATGTTTTTTGTTTAACTATATGTTCTGCCTTTCTGTTCCCTTTGCTGCTGGTACACCTGAATTTCCCATATTATGCATATTTACATACCTAGAACTATTCACAGTCCTCCAACTCACATCTTGACAACCGAAAATGTGAAGCACTATAACATAGAACAGTAAACATATCAAAAGGAAGGAAAATTAGGTGTGTTTTTTGGCCATATTGAAATTGGTTTATTTCGCAAAAATGTAACAGACAAAACCTTTTATGCATCACACGAGTCGCATGATCAACAACTGGATGTTACCACTAGCACAAACCACGAAGAAGAAGACAACAGGAAGTACCTGGTGGATAGTGGCATGGCTTTTTTTTAAAGACTTATCGACTTTAATTACGTTTCTTATTTAATGGAAACACAGCAACTGCAAAATAGCTTATTTTTTTTACATTAGCGGAATACCAACAAAGTTTTGCATTTGTCATGGATATATCCATGACTAAAAAATATCTAAAATATTTTTGTAAAATGTTTAAGTTTACGGTTTTCATGTGACAAAGGTAAAAGGGTTTGAGAGCGTGAATTCTTTTGCAAGTCTTTTGAGTCAAATTTCATCATTTTGTTTGATACCTGTGGATTGAGGGATAAATGCCTGAGTGTTTTCCTGCCGCCTCAAGTTACAACTCACCGGTTTCCAACATGTGTGTTCAATGAACGCTAGATTTAACCGAAGCCACTAAAGGGATCAGACTCTGTAGATCTACTGGGACATCAATCTCTGTCTTTCTGCCTGTCTTGGCTGTTAACCACCTCTGGGCTGCACCACTGATCTCTGTAATTGTCTCCCATTCTTCAAAGGGAGCTAAGAGTTGGTTTGATCCGAGCTGTTTGCTTTTACAGCCCCTATAGCTCTGCTCTCTAAAGAAGAGAGCTATCAACCTCTTCAGGCACGAGTTAGCATATTATAGAACCATTATTGTGTGTCTGAGCATGCGAGTGCTAAAGTGCAAGAGACCCAGCACACTTTCGCCTGTTTAGCCTCAGGGAGAGATAGGAGCTCCTCGATGTTGCAGAGAAATATTTTCTGCAGGTTTTGTTGGAGCGTTAATACAAAAACCTCTGAGCCGTTTCTGCATTCTTAACAACATTAGAGGATTTCTGCTTATCTGATGGCATGCACCTAAAGCCTTAAATGAAGTGAAAGCAGCACATGCAAAGTTAAGTTTGGCATCTTGTTTTGTGGCTTCTAAAAGAAAATCCTTTAGCCAACATTTGCACAACTTATTTCCTTCTCTGTCTTTGTGCACTTTGACTTGAAGTGCAGAGTCACAGAGAGGGAAGTTCCAAACCACAAGCTTCCATCAAACGAAGCAGATAACAGCTTGCAAAAAGCTGCTCCAAATTAACACTTGCAAAGCGTATTATTTTAAAGGTCTTCTGTGGCAGAATTGGTGTCAAATGACCACAACGTTGCTATCCTATAATTTAAATCCCGGTCCTTGGGTCGCTAACGGGCTCTTGAATATGGTGGTACAGTCTTTTGGAACTCCTAGCGAGTCGTGTTTACAGACTGAGCGAAGGGAGCCTTGATTTTTATCACCTACTCTGCAGTGGGGTAAGCAGTTAAAGTTTATAGACCAGAGAACAGTGTGGGGGGAGCCGTTGGTAGTTGCTCCAATGCATTAAGAGCAGACTGCAGCGTTTGCCTGCGAGACAAATATGCATGACTGTAGGAATCTGATCTTCTATTTTAAAGGTACTTAAACAAATCCTTTGAGCCCTATGTAGCACCTTCCTGAATGCCTCTGCAGGGGGAAAAAAAATAAAACAGGGATTTCTCAGTGTTGGCAGGTCACCAAGGAGAACAGCCTGAACATGATGAAGTAAGCAGTAAAGGCAGGGAAATGTGGAAAACTAATAGAGTGGTAGGAAAAGATTCATGTTCAGGAACATGCATTGACAGGGTGAAGAATGCCTGAATGGAAGTCTGAATATTGGGGCTGTGTTGCTACTCCTTGGATCTTATTTGACAGAATCACTGATCCTCTGGAAACACATTGTTTTCTGAGGAAAGGTGAGATGTATGTATGAAATGCAGCACAGTGTCTGTTGTTTATGGCTCTGTAGATCTCATCCAATATCTGCAGAAGACAGAATGTGAAAGGAGCGTCTCTTGGAGGACTGCAGTCCTTCTGCAGCCAGCTGTCGGTGAGCATTTGCTTCTGTGGTTATGTGTTAATGCTTTTAAAAAAAGCAAATAGTTTAGATATGAAATAGCTTTAGTTAAAACGTCAGTGTGGGGAAGGATATGATGTTTTATAAAACTTAATTTAGCATGCACAGCACAAATGAAATGGTAAAAAGTTAAAAAGGCAATTTATCAGCTGAGAGTTTGGAGGAATTGGGTTTAGATGCAGTCGTGCTGATTTTGACATTATAGCTTAGTTGAAAAATGGTATTATGCCAGAAAATAATTTACTCGATTTTTGTGCATAATGAAATTTCTCAGTGACAACTGAGGGGGTTCCCTTTTTTTCTAAGATAAGAAGGAAGACTTAAAATAAAGTCCTAAAATAATCCAAAAGAAATCCTTTTGTCTCTATGGCAACCATTCAGTTGTGCAAAACGCCTGAGTGGACCTAGCTCTGCCTTCAAGACGCGGCTCGTCCTCGGAGCTGAATTTCAGGAAGACACAGAGGCTCAATGTGAAGTTATATTTGACACATATTCGAAACAAATTAAGTTAACATAGTTACTTGATTATGCTATATGGCTCTATGTGCCTGGAAAACACATCATACTGCCCCTTTAACACCAGCAGTCCAACATATCAATACTCCAATTTTCTTTCACTCTCTGACATCAATGTGAAGAAAGTTTACCCCCTTTCCCGTCACTTTAAGCTGTGATATATCTTTATAAGTTTATGAATTTGAGTTTGACTTAACCCAGAATCTTTTGTTTCTTAGTTTTTATCATCCTTCATATTTTTGTTTTGTTTTTGTTTTTTTTTACAGACGGTCCGACATTTTTCCTTTAGCTCTCTTTGATAAACGGTGAAATTCTTGATAGATTTTCTGATGGTGAGCTGACCAGGTCCCGCATCTCTGGAAAATAAAGTGTTTTTCTGTTTTGTTTCTCTTTTCCCTGGAGTGTTGTATTTGGTTAGTTGCCAAATGTATTTTCTGTTCTGGTGTCCAAGTAATTCAAAGTTAGACTCATTCATCCAAAGGACATTATTCCAGACATCCTGTACTTTGTCTACGTTGTCTCTGCCAAACTTTAGTCTAGCCTTCATGTTTTCCTTAGAGAGCACTTTGCTCACTTCCCATAAAAGTTAAGGTTGTGCTTTTTGGCTGTACAGGCGTACACTTTCATATCAACATCAGCAACATTTTAGGTTTTTATGGATACTTCACTTAGCATCTTGTGGTCTGCTTTCAAGGTGAACCTTCTTGACTAGCAAGATCTCTATGGCAACCATTCAGCATGCTGGCAGTGGATTTGAATATCCTCCACCTGTAGTCCATTTTCCATCCAGTTGAAATGGTTCACTCCAGATTATTTTTGATATCTCTTTAAATGTAACCTTCAAAATGCTGAGAAAAATGTTCCAAAAATAATGACATGGCATACAAGACCATGCAATTTTAGAAATGAATAAATCTGGGGATGTAATCATTTTCTCATTTCTTCACAGAAATGTTTCAACTACATTTACAAAATATATATATATATATATATATATATATATATATATATA
>CAEGAG010004790.1:0-12187 GCA_903067065.1 Brachyrhaphis terrabensis | reverse complement strand
AATTCTCCAAGTGTTTGTCTTGCAGGGAGGATGGGAGCACATCAGTGTGAGGGGAAACTCCACCGAGCCTCTTCGGGCTCGGTGGAGTTTAATATTACATTTAAATAAGCACAGAATAGAAGGGCAAAATCTGAAAATCTCTTCAAATCTAGTTGCTTTTCCATTGAGAAGAACAGTATGACATCAAATGATTATGATTGCAATCATTTTGCAATCATAAACTTGTAACCAAGCAATATAGAGGGATACGGCAAACATGTGGAAGATGTTCTGTGTTTTGAAAGGGTTTGTCAATAATTCTCCAAGTGTTTGTCTTGCAGGGAGGATGGGAGCACATCAGTGTGAGGGGAAACTCCACCGAGCCTCTTCGGGGGCCCGTCCCTCCTCCTGGCGGCCCCTCTCGTAGCCCCGCCCTCCAGCGACCTGCGGCTCAAGTGAACGGGAGCGCCGTGTGTGTGTAGCACCTCTACAGTCCCTCCTCAGCCCCCCGCCCTCTTTGTGCCTGGAAATCTGTTTGTTTCCTCAGACCTATTCTTCATTCCTTTCACGTAAAGGGACTGCACAATCATAAAACAGACTTTTTGACTAAGCATTTCGGTCGGATTTGTTCGATGGATGAATGTTACAGCAGGGTTGATTTGCACAAGAAGAAATATTTCAGTATTCAGTGAAGATGGAAGAAAGTAAGCTACAAAAAAAAACGAAATAATATGGCTCTTGATGTCTCTTAAGACTTTTTTTTTTTTCTAAACAAAGGCAAATGCATGTTGATCCTACCACTGGACTGAAGCAATAGCTTGTATGCATATTCACAGCTTCCCGTGAAAACCTAAGAGGGTGAGATTTTATTTAAGGGCTACGCTTTGGTTCTTAACGAAAGTCAGTGTAATCTGGTTTTTAGTTTTACTCTCATTTTGATTGACTTACTCATCAAAACTCTGTTTGCATTTCATTTTAAATTATTTACTATGCATTGTTAGAATTTGTTTCCTTTATCTTGTCCGGCTGTTTGTGGTTGCAGTGCTTAGTGTTTTTTTTTTACTATACAGATTGAAACATCTGTCTTTACCATCAGAGAATACCTCTCTACCCTTTTGCAATAAGTACATGTTCCTGTTAATACACACCAATTCATAAAACGGCAACGACCGTGACAGTTAACACCACAGCGGCTGTTGGCGTCATGATGTTCTAAAGGGTGTTGAAATGTGAAATAAAGACTAAAAGTGCTGTTCTATCATTTGATGTCATACTGTTCTTCTCAATGGAAAAGCAACTAGATTTGAAGAGATTTTCAGATTTTGCCCTTCTATTCTGTGCTTATTTAAATGTAATATTAAAATACAATATGTTTTAGTCTAGATGATGGTAAGAGATAACTGACCAAACTCCTACAGTTTAAATGGAAATTACATCCAATGTCAACAAAATGTAGTCTGACGGTATTTGAAAAAGTTAAAATAAAAGATTGTTTTTTTATTTGTAGTGAATATAAACATGTGGCTTCAACAGTAATGAGGACTGGTAAAAAAAAAAAAATCTAATTAAATGGGATTGGGTCCTGTAACCTGTTTCCAAATGTAATTCTCAAAGTCAACAATAAAAGAAGCAAAGAAATACTGTACACCAATTTCACCTAGTTGCAGTATTAACAGCTTTTTTTGTTGTTTTTTTAAACAGTAGGATGTGTGCAGTTTTTATACCAGCAAAGCTAAAATTGACAGTGATATAAAAATAATTTCAGATTACATTACAGTGGGTTAAACAAATTTAACCCACTGTGTGGAAAACTCTACAAGAAATTATTCTGCACTGTTCCATTAGAGCAGGGGTGCTCAAGTCCAGTCCTCGAGAGCTACCACCCCGCTCCAACACACCTGAATCAAATGAATGGCTCGTTACCAGGCCTGTTCAGAGCTGATCCCCGTCTGTTGGAGTAAGGCTGCATCTAAAAGTTGCAGGACGGTAGCTCTCGAGGACTGAACTTGAGCACCCCTGCATTAGAGAGACGGGCGAAAAAAAATATGCAGGACGAAAACTTTTAGAAGTTTGTTTGCATTTATTTTCATATTAAACAGTGTAATTATAAACATTTCATTAAATTACACTAAGCATGATCAATAGGAAGTAAAAATATTTAAAATCTACAGGTCTTAAAGGACAGAATGAATTCACATCTGCTTCTGCGTCTTAATTTAACCGCTTTTAGTAGACGACTGATATGTTCCTCTGATTCAACTCAGCTTGAAGTTACAAAATGAAACCTCCTATTGTTAACTCAATTACATCTTTTCCCTCCCCCCACATTTACAAACAGAGAAAAAAAAAAAATCTGAATCCATATATACACATTGGAACATATCAACATTAAGTTACATTTCTCAAATGTGCAAGATTAAGCAAATGTATACTGTGGTCAAAATAAGATTTCCTTAAATATGTGTTCAAGTTTAACTGAGGAGCAGGCTGCTGGTTTAACAGAAGTTAGTGATGACTGATATGGTGCCTTCAGGAGCAGGAGAGGTGGAGGTCCACTACAGGTGAAGTACAGCTGTTCACAAGTGACAAATATTTAAGGTGGTTTAATCATCCAAAGAAATAGGCGGTATAAACTACAGTTCCAAAAGGAATAGATGTAAATGAAGACAGGGTAGAAAATTGTTAGTTTTGTTTGTATTGATCGTACAAATTACATACAGCGAATGAATGCTTTTTAAAGAGGATATTGCCATATTTGACACAATGTAGAAAAAAAAGAGAAAGGCAATTAACTACATCCATAACAACTTATAACAGCAGCCATATTTTTCCGTTTGTTCTAGTAGTGTCACCGAAGAACAACCACCGCAACCACCGGGTCGTCCTATGAACACGTTAATTAAATTCATTGCACGTTTGTTTACAAACAACTCAATTTCGACGCCATTTTCAAAATAGAGATTTCTCACTTATCTAAAAAGAAAGACAAAAAAATAGTTTCCACATCACCCGGCTTGTCATGTGATTTGAAATATCCGTAGTGACAGAAAAAGGGAGAAAGTGGGAGCCGGATTCGCGGAATCAACAGGCACCATGATTAAACCCAGCGACGACAAAACAACTTCCTGCATGTTTCAATTAAAATAAAGCTTTACAGAGAAAAAAAATAATAAAATAAATCAGCAATACGTTCCTCTCCTCAACTGTTTCACAGTTGAACCTCCCCTTCGTTAAGACTGATAATCAATAATAATAGTAATAACACCCTCAGCTTACTGCTAGTGTTCCTTACATAAAGGAACGTACAGTGCGTCACCTCTACAGGTTGTTCGGTACATCTGCAGTTCTCATCCTTTTAATTCAAATACTGCTACAGAAGGATTAACCGCAGAATGTCATCTCCAATTAGGAGACTCACTAAACTCAACCGGAAGATAGAAAAAAAAATAAAATGAAAGGCAACCACTGAAATAATTGCACAACATGAAGGAGAGGAAAAAAAATAAAATAAAATAAAACATTGATAAATATTACATTTTAGATTTATAATTGTAGTTCTGCTGAGATCAAAGAGCTTATTTCTGTTTGGTTGTAGTGATTATTTGCCAGCTCAGATCTAATTCATTAATTTAAAATATTTTCTTTTTTTTTTTTTTGGTGAGAGCAGGCAACAAAACGAAACAGACACACATTTGGAATGTGCATGATAAGTCTATAAAGCAGCACATGTCATTTTTTTTTTTTTTTAATTGCACTCAACTGAAAATATACCAATGGAGCTGGGCAGTTCCTGTGGCTCAGACCGGGACTGGGACCCGTCCGAATGTCTGAAATCGGCTGAAAATCCGTTTTTAAGTCAAATCGCCAACTTCTGAGAACGGTTCTGCCTGAGGCAAGAGCTCCACAAACTGTCCTCATCCCAACATTCCCAAAAAAGGACGGGCATAGCTTAATTCCTCAGTAGTGTTACAGATAATGGTTCCTTCGTTTGTCGCCTTAGTCTTTTTCTCCATCTTCACTGCTTCCTGTTGGGAAAGAAACAATGAATGAACTCACAAGATACATCCTTCAGAAATCCTGACAACATACAGAAATCTGTGTTAAATAAAGCCAAAACAAGCTCCCATTGTGAAGCTTAAAAAATTATGTGACTATTACTCTACTCTAATTCAGGAGTATATTAGTCAAAAGAAGTCGGAATGTGAGAAATGTAAATTAATCTATTTTTTATTAACTTTTACATTAAGATATGTAAATTATTTTGTCTTTACTCCTTTGGACATCAAATATACTCTTAAGACTACCACAGAAACATTATGAGTCCAAATATTGTTTTAAAGGAAATCTTTGAACCATTATTACCTTCTGTCTTCAACTTGCATAGATATTCATACACCTTCTAAACTTACAAAACCCTAAATTATGGTTTTAGTAATATTTTTGAAGAAAAATATTTCATTTAAATTTTTTTTTTTTTTTTTGGCAACCTGGAACTTTTGCAAGGGAATTCAAGTCTGGAATTGTCAAAAATCTGTAACAATTACTTTGAGCAGGCTCATCAAAAAAAAAAAAAAGAAAAAGAAAACAATAATAAAACACATTTAAGCTCAAATTTATAGTAGTTGAATTTAAATAGTGGAAAACAATAAAAAAAATTAAAAAAAAGACTTTTTGAAGAAATGTCAACATAAAATGGAACAAAAATAATAATAATTGTCAAATCAGACAATAGTGTAGAGTGGGGTTATTGAACAGCAGAGAAGAAATGTAGAAGAGACAGATTTTTCTATTTAGGCATATGAGAGCATACAGACTTGTGTGTATATATAATATATGTGTATATAACACAAGGAATTATTGCATTCAAAACTAATTGACTTGATTGCTTAGACAGGAAAGGGGCATGCAGTAAATGTATCACGCTACTGTAATGCAGAACAATCATCAGCTTAGATAATGTCTTGATTGTTTGCTTTATTTAAAAAAACATTGTCATTTCTAATCTGAAGTTTAAACATTACAATTTTGTATGCTTGTTTTTTTAATTTTTTTATTGAAATCGTTAGGAAATAGATATTAGTGTGGTTGACAAGTAGAATAATTGATTATGTGCAATTATCTTAATTGCTAAAGAAAACAACTTGATTGGGGCTGAAAGGACTGATTAATTAATTGATTGATTAATCAAATCAATCGTGAAAAATTGATTATAGAAATAATCGTCAACTAATTTAGTAATCGGTTAATAGTTACCTGGAGTATACAGACTCCAAGAATGCACATTTGCTGAAAGAACAGTCAGAGCAGTAATTAAGTCAAAACTGTTTAAAAAGATACATACATTTTTAATTTAAAATACAAAACCTCTCATTTATTAATTAAAACTAAACAAATTAGTAGACAGCATTTTTTTTTAGCATCAATTGCTACAATGATCAAGCGTTAACATTTTTATTTTCTTTTTTTTTTTTATTGTAACTACTTATTTATGTGCATGTTTTAATGTATTTTTAACATAGTCTGAAAAAGGTTCAAGTGGTTAATTGAAAAACCTGCAGAATGTGCCAATTTTTTAAATAGAATTAAATTGACCGTCAGAATAATCGATAGAATAATCGATTATTAAAACTGTTCATTCTGATTAATATTAAGTGTAATGGGACGGTACCCTCGGATGGGTAAAGGTTTTTTATTTTAGGTGTTTTAATTTTTGATAGATTTAGAGACTGACTATGTATTAATTAATCAAATATGTAGCCTATTGACTAACAAATGGTAAAAGACTTGTATATAAAATTAATGACTGATACTGCACTTGCCTCCTTGTTCGATGTCGGAGTCGGTGAGATGCGTCAGGGAGAAGCTGGCGATGTTTGCCGGTGAAATGGAGAAACGGGAGTAGGTGGAGGAGCTGCTCCAGCTCGGCTGCGGAATGCGTCCGACTGATGGGGGAGTAGAGGACATGTCCTTAGAGACGGGGTCTTTGTCAATTTTGGAGAGGAAGGCAGGTCCGGGTGAGGAGAAGTCATCGTCCCACTCAAAACCACCACCTGAGAGACGTTACAGAACACGTTAGCAGATTGGATTCCTGTTATCGGTAACAGTGAATACCAGCCGGGGGGTTTTCGCCTCACCCTCTTCATCTGTTGAACTTTCAGAGTTAGCAAAGCGGTTCAGGTAGCTGGTTGTGGGCACGGGGCTGCTGAGCTCTGGGGACTGACTGCTCAAACCAGACAAGTGGTCTCCCAGTTCCTTAGTGGGCGTCTCCTGCAATGCAACAGGTTAGAGAATAATTAGTAAGACACAAAGGAGCGCTTTGTATTTATTGGAATCTCTGTACAAGAAGCGTAACTGGCTTAAACTGTTCCATAGCTTTTCTAAAAATCGACTTTTATTTACATTTATTGAGTGAATGTAAAAAAAAAATTAAAAAAAATAGCAAAATGAAATTTAAGTCGACATTACCTGGTCAAACAGGTAGACTGTGACATCATCGAAAAACGACACCGCTCTCCTGGAGTTCTCTGCGTTGCACCTGGCAGCAAACGAGGAAGACGGAGCTTCGATGTTCAGGTTTGTTGGTTTCAGCAGGCTCTTTAGGTTCTTGCCGCTCGTGTCGTCTGACACAATAATGGGCACGGCGTGCATGGCTTCGTCCTCGCTGTCCTCGCTGGAGCTGTGCAGCTGATACGCCCGCATGTCGTCATCGGAGTCCTCGCTGTTCTCATCCTCCTCGTCGGCGTCGACGCCATCTTCCTGTCCCTCTAAACCCGGACCATCACGCCTGCCCAGGTAGCGGCCCTCCATATCCGGCTCTTTGATTTTATGACCGTCGTGGGCGTAGGTTCTGGTCAGTTTAGCGTGAACAGCGCCCTCTAGTGTTGGCTTTGTGGCGGTATTGGAAGGGACGGGGGGGGCTTCCAGACCTTCTGTCGGACTCAGTGTTTCAGGAAACGAGTCCTGGTAATTATGTGTTTTCGTTTCTTTTCCATTGTGAGCTTCTGCCACTTCGATTTTTAGTTCCTCTCCAATCTCTGAAGTCATCTCTGGATGCAGATCCTCAACACCAACAGGTACAGAGAAATCTTCTTGGGAAAATAAAGCATCAATATCTCTTTCCTTGTAAGCTTCCGGTGTCTGACCTTCAGAGTTCCTCATCCATGTGACTTCTGTAGAACTTCGTGCAGTCGACTCCTCTACCTTTTTCTCTGGTTCTGATTCATTATCCGAGAAGTAGGCGGAGTCTCTGTAGTTGCTACCGGTGAGTGGTTCTTCTGCAGGATCTCCATGGTCTGGCTGGTGATCCTCACTTGGATCCACACCGCGTGTTTCGAGCATACCCTCAGCTTCAGAGATGACTATCCTGGGGGGAACCAAATTGGTGGGAGCACCAAGCTCTTCCAACTCTTCTTCGATGGAAATGCCAACACCATTTTTCACAGGGGAGCAGTCTGCGACGTTAGGCTGCGAGTTCCATTCAGGAGACTCCAGGTTCTCTGTCTCATAGCCGCTGTCTGATATTTTGTATGGAGGCTGAAGTTTATTTTGGGAGATTTGAGCTTTCAGCTCCTCCGCTTGTTCCACCAGCCGATGAATGTCGAGGGAGTCGAGAGAATCTGGTGTTTCAGCTGAATTGTCCACCGTTGGGACGGTGGTGGACATGCTGTCTTCCAATAAACTATCCTGGCTTATCTGATCCAAAGAAGGACCGGATACAAGGAGAGAGGATCTAACGAGTGGATGTCCGTTAGTTTCCAGGAAAGATTCCTCCTGATCAGACAAATTTGTTTCCAGGTCTAGATCTGCGTCCTCAATCAGCTCACTCAGAAGGTCGTTGCTTGTTATGTCATCGTTCTGTCCATTTTCAGAAGGGATTGCTTGAACTTGGAGAATTTCAGGTATTCCAGTTCCTATGACCTTTGAGACTTCGGGGTCATCTTCAAGGCTGGGGATTTTGGCATCTGTGGACAAAGAGTCTGTAGTGGCACTGTCAGAGAAAAAACGGATATGGCCATCCATATTGTTAGTAATGTGCTCAAACCTCTGTGAGGTAGAACTGAAACCGGAGTCTGTAGTTCTGTCTGAGGACTGGGGCAGAGTGAGGTCTTCAGTGGAAGAACCGTTCCTGACTGGCACCTGGCTGTCTGTTTTATCATCTGCAACCACTGTAATGGAAGGCACCAGAGTTTTATTTTCTATCAAAAACGGCCCCAAGTTGGTGCTTGGAGAGTCTAAAAAGTCCCCTCTTGAGGCTGTGCTACTTGTTGCAGGTCTCAAATGTGTATCTGCTGTGTTTAAACTGTCTAAAGTCTCAAGGTTGTCCCAGGAGTTCATCTTGAATGTTTCCTCGGGCTCGTGGACAACGCCGGGTAAGAGAAAGTTCTGCAGTGGATTCGAGAAGCTTGAGTCCTCTTTCATCAGGTTCTGTTCTCTGAGAAACACAAAATTATCAGCCAATTTTTCAGTCTCCAGACGCATCCTTGCATCCATGTTCTCCTGCTCTCCTTCCATACCAACCGGCAGGTGACAGGCGTCCCCCTCCTCTAAAAAATAGCTCGGATTTGGGTTCACATCTTCGACTTCCAAAGCTTCATCAAGAAAAGGGTTCCCACTGCGCTCCGGGAGCTCCAGAAAGTTCTGCCTCCAGGAGGGAGAGTCTTCGTGCTTTGACCCCTCTTCAGTGAAAATGTTGGTGTGGTATGGACTGTCGTTTTCTAGAGATGACCAGATGTGGCTGTCTGGTAAATATGAATCCTTTGAGTCGATGCTTTGGTGGAAAAAGTCAGCATCTGTGCTCGACTCGTCCAGACGGACATCTTGAAGTACAACAAAGTCTTTCTGGTTAGAAGGAAAGCCCATGTCCTGTTCTGCGTTCTCAACATCCCCGTCAGCGCTCTCCCCTTGCTCCTCAAGCTGGATATAATATTCATTCCCATTTGATGATTTCTGCGAATCAAACACTGGGACAATCCCAGGAACTCCTAATGCAGAGTTCCCACTTTCAGCTCCTCCTGCCCTGGGTAGAGGATCGGGGAAATGAGCCTGGATGTCCTCCCTAGAAACAGGGAAGAACATGCTCTGGTAGTTTAAGGTAGTGTCCATGCCTGATCGGCCGTGGTTGCTGTCGTAGTGGTCATGCTTGGCTGCTTCCCAAACGTACTCGAAGCTGAGACCTTTGCTTGTTTCTGTAATGGTTAAAACTTCGTCTATCTCTTGTCGCAAAGCATCATCAGCAAACTGGTCCAGGATCGGGAAAGACGAGTTGTTAACAGTCTGTCGGGTGATGGGGTTAGGCTTCAGTGCATCCCAGCGTTGCTCGAAATCTTCCTCTATGTCCTTCTGGCCTTGCATTCGCAGATAGATTAGCAAACGGTGCACTTCCTCGGCTGTGGCCCGCTTCTCAGGGGAAAGCCAGCAGAACTGCAACACCTCATACCTGCAGGTACAAAAAAACAGATAAATCAGTTAGACTTTCTCCTGAATTTATAGCTCTTTTTCTACTCTATGTGGGAGCAAAATCTCTAAGACAATGGCTGAAAAGTCTCACCATCTGTCAGAATAAGGAAGCTCTAGTTGCGGTTTGAACAGTTTGACTTGTTGCTCCTTGATTACATGATGTAGAACTTCCCGGTTAGACAAATGTGGGTACGGCTGAGTGGCATTCTCAAAAAGCTCCCATAACGTGACCCCCAAGGCCCTGCAAACAGAGGAAGAGCGGCAGCTATTGTTAACCCCATAAAACACACTAGCTGCTCAGCAAATTACATGAGCATGAAACAACAAATGTATTTAAATTAATGACGTTGCATAAAAACACTGGTAATTATTGGAAACATTTCCAAGTGGAGCAGTATTTTAACGATGCATTATCGCTGTTATTTTTATTTTTTTTACCAGGGTGGCAAATCTTACATAGGTCTGCCTGATGTTAGAAAATCTTGCAATGTCAATAATAAAGGTTAATATTGCAATAAAGATATCAGCTGCTTTATATGTCTAAAACTTCAAACAGTCCTTTGTGATATAAATATTGCACATACTGATATATATATATATGTACATATATATTCACTGAAGGTTTTAACAGTTTCTTCTATAACTCGGAAGAATGTCTTTGGCAGCAAAGAGGTGATCAACTCATCAGGCAGATGTTTTTTTTTGGACTCTTCAAAAGGTTTTTTGGTTAGCAGATGTGTGTACCTACCACACATTGCTGGCCTTGGTCTGCTCCATCGTAATCACCCCTCCATGGCGCTCTGCCACCAGTTCAGGAGCCAGCCACCGCAGTGGTGCGAACACATCATCCTCTGTGATGATGTAATCCTCCTGCAGAAATGAGATTGTTTTAAACATGGTGTCATACAGATATGGATAAGAACCTAAATGAAAAGCATCATAAAGAGCAGAAATTTAGCGGCTGTTGAGGCAGTACACCCTCCCTGACATTGCTTCTCTGTTTTCTTACAGAAATAGATTCGCTGGGTGACCTTCCCTCATGAGTATTAAATTCAGACAGCATAACTGCTGGCTAAGCTGTATTTCAGGAATGCAGTAGATCCAACTGCTGAGGACATATGCAGCATATCAAGTTACAGAGGACAATCTGAATTCTGCGATGAAATGTATCCTATGTCTGATCAAAGGGGACATTTGTTTTGTCTCAGACTGAACGCAGTTACTTTCTGTTCGCTCGCCTGGGTAAAAATAGCAGAGATTGAGATTCTTCTTCACTACGAAAGTGAGCCAGGTTTCGATGTAGTCATGACAGCAATTTAGCTATGAGTAAAACACAAAAACTAAACCAAAGGACAAATGGTCTACGTTTTGATTATCAGATCATCTTCCAATAGGACCCACCAAAAAAACATGTATTTTTGGTATTGTATAGAGCACAATATCAGGGACTACCTACAAATAACTTCAAAATATTTGACAACAGAGTACAACTAGGAAATATTTAAATTTTGCAAAAACAAAAGAATATCTACAAGTATGGCCTCCTGAACTGTATTTTAGGTCCGGCACATAGGTTGGTCACCCAATGAATCTGAATTATTCCTAAAAATCTAGAGATATTTCATCCTTTCCAATGGCATTCGGGGTGAACGAAACTGTTTTTGCTGTGGCAGCTCCTTTTCTGGCTTGGTTATGTGACCTGCTCTGCATTTTGCTCAGACAGCTGTTTGTGTAAAGGAGAGCTGCGCAGAGAGCAGCTGAAACATCAGTCGTTAAATTTTATGATGTTCAAATTCGAGCACTAAGTTCATGAAGGATAGCAACTTTTTGAAGACATTTTGTCCTTACACGAACTGTACTGAAATATCAAAAAATATGACTTTTTGAATTAATAAAAAGTCATATTAAAACAGAAAGTAAACATACTAGCATTAGCCTAGCATTTCTTCAAGCAACTGTGAGACAATGTAATTTGGAGCAGAACCATCAGTAATTCCTTGGTTGTATGTGTCAACTCAGATATAAGTTTAGGACTAAAGCTGTGTGTGTTTTTTTGGGACGCCTTGTTAACACATATTAGCATTTTCACCCTTTTTCCTCTTGAGTTTTAGCAGTGTATTTTGACCGACCTTTAGAAACTGCTACTGGGATTTTTTTTTTTTAAACTGCCACTGTCAAGGAAAGCACATACGTCCTAAACATCACTGGTGACTGGGACACAGTGACAAAAATAATGTAAACATGCATTATAGATGAAATATAGTGTTTTATTTAACTACATATTGTAGCTACATGTTACAGTTCAGAAGAAGATATTTGTACAGCATATTTTGGACTGAATCTTAACTTGTCGTGACAACATCCTCATTTGTGAGGAATACTAATAATAAACTGCTTATGATCATAAACTCAAACTTCAGATAAGCAAAGATTATTTTGCAAACAACAGTATTAAAAAAATCCAAGTGAACCTGTGAAAGCTGTGTTTCTGTGAAAAGGAATGTCATTAGTTATCATTAGATAAAAAATAAAAAAAACGAAGTATGCAGATTATTACAGTAATTACGCACAGATGACAACAAACCATGAATAATGTCCTTACTTTATATCTGTAGGGTCCGATTCCATAGTCTCCCACTTTAACTGTAAGATCTGAGGTCAAGTAGCAGTTCCTTAGGGCCAAATCACTGTGAGAACACAAAAAAAACATTAAATATTTCCTAAGATCAATCTCACTTCTTTCTTTAAGTGT